>BMAV01012689.1:0-45585 GCA_019973955.1 Trichonephila inaurata madagascariensis
TAAGAAGTTTTTTAATTTTACGTGAATTGAAATTAAAACAAAAAAAAAAGTTTTGCATTTTCAGCTCAGTGGACAAAAACAACAGGTTTGAAATTTTAAGTCAGATCTAATAGCGATAAAAAATTTTTTTATTTATTTAAAACCCCCCAACTCTTTGTAGGGGAAAGGTTGTATTGGGAACGGTTTTAAAAGCGTAAAGGGATTTTTCATGATATTTAGTGTCACTTAGATTAGAATATTGTATAAAATTGTTTAAAGGAATTTTTAAAAAAAAGTTTTTTAAAAATACAATTTTTAAAAATTAACTTGAAAATTTTTTTAAATTTTGGGAAAGTGCTTATATAAAATATTTTGCCGTATAAGGAGATATTCTACAGAGGCTCAACTAGAATTTTGAAATATATAACTTAGAAGTTTTATCCATTTTTTACTACAACAGAAGGGAATTTAAAAAAAAAAAACGCCAATGAGATTATTTCAATTGTTAAAAATTTTGAAAAAAATGAGAATTTTTTTAAAAAATTCTAGTTGACCCTCTGTAGAAAATTTTGGGTTTATACAGACAAATTATTATTAAAATAAAGCTTTTTTTTTCACAAAAGGAGAAATTTTAAAAAAAAAAGATTATTCTAATTTTATGCCAAAATATTTAAAATAATTTTTTTTGTCAAAATGCCCTTTAAAAACAATTTTGTGCATGTATTTTAATCTGAATGACACTAAATTTTTGAAAATTTATTTATGCATTTTTAAAATCATTTTTCCAACGTAGTCGGATCCCTTTAGAAGGGGTCTGCATTTTAAAGTCTTGCCATTCGGAGATGCTTAAAAAAATGCACCGACATTTTTTTTGTTTTAGGGGGGGCTCAAAAGCGGTTACGATTTTAAGAATGCGGCTCGGCCGCTTTGGGGGAAACTTGCTTGAAGGCAGAAAAAAAACTTGAATGGCGGAATTTTACGTGCAGACCCTGGGGGATTAAGAAAACACCTTCCTGCTGGGTCTCTTTTTCAAAAGTAAACATTGTTACAAATTTTGTGCAATGAACGCTTAAAATAGTATCAATAATTTATATATCTAGAAGTGTAATACATTAATATTACTTTGTTGTATTTATTTTATGTTTTGTTCTGCCCCCACGCCGCCGTTTGCCATCCAGTTTTGGTTTGGGAAACGTTTCGTTAAATCTACTACTTTTTAACTCGAACTATATTAGAGCTCTAAAGGTTAGATTTTAGATTTCGGGCATAATTTTAGTAGGGGTTTTTTACACTTCCCAAAAAAATACAGTAAGACAGTTATTTTTTTTATATTTAAAAAATGCAATACCTGCTTATTAAATTTAAAAACTATAGCGTTATAATTAACTACTAACCTAAAAAAAGTTGAAATTTGTCCAAATGATGTAGGGGAAAGACAAAGTTTATCTATTTTTAAATACCAGGCGATAAAAGTATTTATTTTGATAAAAGGGATGAATTTGTTACTACCAAACGTGCATTACAACGTGAATTATAAATTTTTTTATTATTTTAGGGTTCGTTATTTTGGCAAAATCTTATACAAAAAATAGATTTATGCGTCGGGGCTTTTTGCAAAGGGCAGAATTGTTTATATCTCAAAAGTATCTCAAATAATAATACAAAAACAATTATCGTTATATTTTGTCACTTCACACAATATTTTTTATAAATTATAGCCTATGTGTTATTCTGATTTAAATCTATGTTATTGTAAAGTTTCATTAAAATTTTCAGTTGTTTTGCGTAAAAAGACGACCAAAAAATACCACAAACTTCCGTTTTAATATATATTAGATTATAATTTTTTACACCATTTAAAAATATTTCTTAACATAAAAATAAACAGCATAAAATATAACCATTTCTTCAACAAAAATTTAAAAAATTAAATATGTACATGTATTATGTACTTTAAAAACATTTATTTAAATAAGATACAGATAACATAAAATATAGATATTTCTCTTCATTACAGTTAAGTACAAAGATAAATAAAAATTTTAATGCGAATTTAGTGTTTTCACCGCTCTACTTTCATATTGCAGAATCAAGTGTGTAATTTAGGACTTTCAATTTCAAACAATTTTGAACATTTAGTTGTTAAACAATTTCTTTGAGGACTCGAAATATTTTTCATACGAAAAAAGATTTTTTATTTAGATACGTAGAACCACAAAAGCAGAAAGCAGAGCACATGTTATTTTCTCTCTTTAAACGAGTGACGTAACGTACACCCAGAGGGATTCCAGAGGGCCTAAAAATGATATGTTATGATTTTGCAACCATTTTTAAGATCCGAATTAGGGCCTAAAACCTTAAGGAGAGGGAGGGGGGGGCTAAAATTCTCCGTTACTACTTCAAACAATTAAATCTCTCCAGCAATGACATTCAATAGTTTCCAAAATAGTTGTAAATTTATTTTTAGAGTTAACTTTCAGATTTTTCCGTAACTGCGTTAATGTTCATAACTTTGGAAATGTTTGTCAAATATGGTCCATTATAAATTTATCAACTTTCATCCACTCAAAAATTGATAGATTTGATGAGTAGTGCAGAATGCTACTGAGAATTATACAGCGTGTTACATGTGGCGCGCCTGCCGTAGATTGCCGACCCCTGTTCCAGAGAATATAGATGTTTGTCAAGTGTAGTTTTCGTCACTGGAACACTATTCAAAATTTCGAGATGCTTCAGCAATATCCCTCACGAAGCTTTTAATGTGGCATAAGTGTAAAATGGAAAACTATGTTCAATGCTATGTTTTAATAAGGAGAAATTTAATTTTTAAACTGTGTCAGAGGTTAGAACCCGCGACCTATGGATTCGTAAGCACGCAACATACCACTAAACAAAAGGAATCTCTCCTGTCCGGAATCTGTTACTGGCTTATTTAAATACCTCCACAGTACTCCCCCACCAGTGAGTCGGTGAATAGGAGAACGAATGAGATATTTGTTGTTATGGCGAGCGCGTGAGTTGTTATTAGTGCGTCAAGCGAGTCTGATGATTTTTTGCTGCGTCAAGTGAGTCTGACGACATTGTTTTGCTGCGTCAAGTGGGTCTGACAACTTTTGATTGCTCTTTTTGTGGCTAGATGGTGCCATGACACATCAGAAGGTTTGCATTTTTTCTTTTGAGCCAGGGTCACCAATGTCAGAGATTAGAACCCGCGACCTATGGATTCCTAAGCACGTAACATACCACTAGACAAAAGTGATCACTCTTGTCCGGGGGCTGTTACTGGCGTATTTAGATACCACCACAACTGTTTGAATTGTTTTACATGAACTTTTAAAGCTTCAAACAAAAATTTTACAAGAAGTAAAAGTATTTATAAAAGCACATGACACATGCCAATGAAGCTTAGTTACAATTACAATGACAAAATCTACAAAGAAAATAATACCTTTGAATTGCATTGATGGAAAAAAAAACAACAAAGCAAGTAAAAAATTTAGAATATATGATTTGAGAACAGTTCAACTTCATCATGTAATGTTTTCCTATAATTACTTTTTTTTTGTTAAAGAAATGAATGCAATTATTATTCATCATAGCCTTAAGGAATCTCATTAATGTCTTCTGTTATCATTTCGAAGAAAGTTTGAATATTATTCTTTATCCATTAATAAAGAATGATAATTATTTCAGGAACTTGGATAACATTCTTAATGCATGCTAATTTTCTTTTTTGGCAACCAAATTATCCATGCGAGTCCTGTTTATCTTCTAAGAACTCAAAAATATCACAGAACATTAATTTAAAGTATTCGCAGCGTTCATTCGAATAACTAAGATAAACGGAACTTTCTCATTTATAGCGGAGCAGATTTGAATTACTTTTTTAAAAAATCATAAATTAAATGATATATTGGGTTGTTTTCACAAGTATATGATGAATACGTAAAGTTAAAATTATAAAATTTTAGATGAAAATATAAAAACTCGAAAGAAGATGCTCAGAGTATTCTTAATTCGACTGAATTTTAACTAAATAGTTTTCTCCTGACGTATCAAGTCATAGGCTCATTTGTTAATACCTTTATTAAATTAATTGTACTTGGACCAAATGCTATATATATATAACGGAGAAAAGCAACTCATTCATTCCTCACGATGTCTCCAGATTTAAAGACTTGAAGTTTGGCAGGCATGTTTCTTTTGTTGATTTGATATCCGCTAGAAACGCGTTAAAACATTTTTTTTAAAGACTCCCAAAAAGGTGTTACGGGGATTCCCATTTTCTTAATTATAATACCTTCAAACTTAAATTTTAACCCCCATGATTCTTTTTCTGAGTAAAGATTTGTTGGGGAAGGTTTCTACGGGAATCAACTCCCAAGCACGAGGAAGAAATCAGATAAAAAAGAAATACAAAAAAGTTCCATGTTTGAGCCTATTACACCTAAGGACTTGAAATTTGACAGGCATGCTATTTCGTTGAACAAAGATCCACGAAGAACGGGTTTCGCAAAAACTAATTCCCAAGTAGAGTTGTGGGGAAGTTATAGACAAATTTTTCGTCTCTTTTGAATTATTAGACTTATTAGACAGGCATGTTTCCTTCATTGTGTAGAGTTGCACAACAATTTTTTTTCTTCTTTTTTTGTTGAACTCTACACAAAAATTGATGAAGTTGATTCCCAAGCACTGATGGGGGGGGAATTTTTGACAGCCTTAGAGGCAAAAATTCCTGTTTTGAACTATAGGAACTACAGACTTGAAAACAGGAAGGCATGTCTCACATTTGTTGAGTGAAGAGGATTTTTCTACTAAGAATGAGGTTTTCGAAAATCGACTCCTAAGGAGGTTGAGGAATTGGAAAAAGACAAATTCTAGTTCTTGAATTATTAGACCTACTTGGCAGATATGTTTCTTTTGTTGACAAGAGATCCACTAAAAATAGATTTTGAAGAAGTCACCTTAACCTGTTAACGCACAAATTATTTTAAAATCGAACACACTTGTTACCTTTCCATTTAACTATAGTTATTTCGTTGTCGAAACAGTAGTCATAAGAACCATGGCATTACTGGCGCTAGATGGCAGCTACTCCGTACTGTTAGGGCCCTTATCGTTTATGTCTATCGATTCATATTGTTATTTTACATCTATTTCTTCCATGGGTACACAAATTTCTACATTACTTGACAGATCTTTTACCCACGGAGTAGTCATTTCATTATTATTAAAATATTCTTCGTCAGTTAACTCATCCACAAATTAGGTGGTATAGTAATTATATCAGACTCATTTCCTGGGGAAAACATATATTCTAACGCTTTTGGGGGGTGAAACACTTACGCCGTGACATTCTGGAAGAAATGAAACGGGAAAAAATGATATTAGTTATACCACTAACGCCCAGCGATCTATTTATAGATCAGCATGTTTAAACTTACATTTTAATAATAAAACAGTTAAGTTTTCTAATATAAATAAGCCAGAATAATTAAAAGGTATTGAAAATGTAAAACACATAAAAAGTTGAACTTTTAATTTTTTCTGTTGGGTACAAAATCGAAAGCAGCCCTTTGAAGCATCAAAATGGCGAATATCAGACGCTAACTGCTGGACTGCTCTGGGAAAGAATGCTTTAAATCTCGTTTGGGGGTATAGCCACATGTGTAAGAAAATCAGCCAATGACAATACGAAGTGATTAAAAAATATCGTTTTTACTGGGAGTTTTGAGGGGGAGATGATCTATAAATAGATCACTGGGCGGTAACGGGTTAAGAAGGTATCAGTTGCGGGGACGTTATAGACAAAATATTCACATATTTGACGCATCTGATCTACAGACATGAAATTTGCAGGCATGTTTCTGTTGTTGATTAGAATACATTAAAAATGGGTTTTATGGAAATCAACTCCCAAGGAAGGATACAATGGAATAAAAAGTGTATAATTTTTTTTTAAGTGCAAAGCGATTCATTCATCCCAAGATCTTCTGAATTATTAGAATTACTGACTTGACATTTGGCAAGTATGTTACTTTTGTCGAGTACAAATACATTAAGAATGGGTTTCCAAGAAATTATTTTCCACAGCAGCGTGAAAGATAAAATTTAGACGTTTGTTTTAGATAATATTTACAAACAGATGAACCGAGAAATACAAGGATATTTGACCTTGTTTATTTATTTTACTTCGATATCTTAATAGCTAAATCGATCTTTTCTCAGAATTCAGGGATTCACGATTTACTTTACTCAGCATATTTATTTAATCTTGACCTCATTAAAATTTCTCTTGCAGCTTTCTATCTCAATTGTTATATATAATTTTTATTTCACTAATGAAAACCATTTCATCATGTATATACGGGGGTTAGTTCTACAAAAAAAAAAAAGGAAAAAAAAAACTTTTACCATTAAAAAGTTGCATTTAGAACTCTTTTTGACTTTCTAAATAAATACAGAAAAAACAAGGACTATAATGGTAACCTCGAAAGGTTAGAAGTATTTTCAGTTTTACATAAAGCGCATAATAAATAAATTATTCCCTTAAGGGGTTTTAATATTTTAGCAAGAAATTCCACAATATTTCTTAAATAAGTCTTAATAGAAATATAATATTCTCAAAGATCTTAATGTATGTAGCTAGTATTATAACATCAAACACATCACTTCATCTACTCTTCAAAACACATGCGTTTACATTTAAGTTATATTAGTTTTAAATATTTTAAAGTGTAATATTTTTTTCATTCAAGAAATGCGTAAATGTACTTTTATTTTCATTTACATGTTTTTACTGCTCTTATTAAAGCTCAGTGGCAAATTCGAAGAAATTAATTTTTGGATCTTCTCAGGATATTTTCTATTCAATGTTTTCAAAATAAAATTCATTCTTATTTCAATTTAGCCTAATACATAACTTGATTTAATGTGATAAAAGGTAAATTTGAAAACAATTTACATTTTTTATTTGAATTACTCGTTTTTGTTTGAAAACTAAACATAATAAAATTCAAATTCGGACGTTTCCTTTTCCCACACACACACACATATATGTATTGCAACTGAAAACTTAGAATCTGTCATATGTGATTGGATGTATTTGAAATATTATTTGATAAATTGAATTAAAACAGTTTCAGATATACCTTAAGTCAGAAAATTACTCTAGAAATTAAAAATTACAGTTTTTCCCCATAATAAAGCATTTCTACTTGTATTTATACTTAATTCGAATTTTCCTCTTTGCTCTTGAAAATAAACTATTTACGGAATTCATTTGTTCTTGTTTTCGAAATTAATTCTATTTTCAAACATAGTTTAAAATATCTATGCATTTGAAGTCCTTGCTTAAATAAATATCCTTTTTGTCTTTTTCAAATGATGGTGAAGATTAAAAAGTAAATTTGCTTAAAATCTCGTTTATAAGCCCTACCGTGGCTTATTAAACTATTCTTATTAGTTATTTATTACGTTATCTTACTCTTACGTTGACTGATTGAATCATTGAAATATTTAATTGCCACTTTAAAAAAATTAACACTTCCTGGGTTCAAAGGTCAAGTTTAAGTTTTATTTTTATGTATAAAAGTTCGGGACTCTTTATAGTACTCTATTTTTATAAAAGTACCAAGTGATTTGAACCTATATTTTGATAAATGTATTAGCGATTCCTCTTTAAAAAGATTGAACCTTGAATTTTTGACAGATTTATTGGCGATTCCAAGTAATAAAATATCAAAATAGCTAAAACTTGCCTCACTAACCAGTTGGCGCCCCATTCAGTATGGTGGCTATGACACTCGGCTTGTAATCGAGGGGGTTTGAATCTCGAGTAAGGCATGGATGTATCTACGGGAAAAGAAATCAAACTTTCACCTGCAATGGGTTACCATCTCTAAAGAAAAGCAGCATACCTCTTCTGTTCTGTGCTGGGATCATCGTTTGTAATAAAAATCTGTATTCTTCTGTGATTGTGTTATATGTTTCTGTTCCTTTATCTGACGTCTTTCGTATGTATCCCAGTAATAAACACAACTAATCGGTTCGAATTTGTTCCCTAAAACACTAATATAATTTATAAAAATAACATATTTCCCTTCTCTTGAACACGTAATCATATTTTTATTTTTAGTTTTTCCCTATTTTACTTTGCATACTTAAATCTAGAATTTAAATAATTCCATTTCTTGTGTGTATTTTTACTCTTGGGCAAATGCCAACTATCCTGAAACTAACTATCCTAAGGCGAAAATTAATAAACCAGAATTTTGAATTGCCACGACTACAAATCAAAAACGAATACCATCTCAGCGATATATTTCATATATATTTTTTTTAAAAAAAATAAAAATATATAAATAAATTTACAATATTCAATCTACAATATATATATTTAGGTGAGCCAAAAATACCTCTGAAACATTTTAAAATCTATTATGAAATCAATTAAATGGTTTACTACTATTTAATTTAGATCAGAGGTCGTCACTCTTTTGAACATCATGGAACACTAAGTGTATAAATTTTATATCTGACGGACCATTAATATGACTGACCACTATATTACAAAGCTCTAATACAACTGTACACTATGTGGCGAGGGCCACTATATATTAATACTATCACTTACTTTAATTTCCATTCAACTGCACGAAAAACAAGAACTAAATGGCAACGCAAAGCAATATCCACAAACTGAAATGTTATGCCGCCAATTTGACATGGTTGCCAACCCTACCTACAAAATGGCTAAATATTCCACAAATTCAGAAGAAATTATGCTAAAAGTAGTAGCTAAATTTTAGTATGAAAGTTTTATCCATGTCCTATGATACGTGTTGTTAATCGTCATTTTTGAAATTGAATCTTTACAAAATTATAAATAAAGCCCTAATTTTTCCGTGAACCATCAAAACTTTTTAACAGACCATCGGTTGGCGGCCGCTGATTTGGAAAAAAATGCTTACCACCATGCCCAAAAAGTGCAGCAATAATAATTTCGAAAATCCCCCATAGTTGGCGCTGCTTGACATTTGTGAATTCAATTAATATACTTGAACATTTTTACAACTGTAAATCAAAAATGACAGCAACCGCCGAAAACGCTAATTGTGCAATATAATAAACAAAATTTATCATTATGTTGCGGTCTATTTCGATTCTGGTATATCAAATCCTTCTTTTCTATCAAAAGCATCTTTTTCGGATATACATCGCAAATTTTTCAATAAGTCGTAACGTTTTAAGTGGCGAAAGTATAGTGGCAGGGTAAACACATCAGATGAAATTATACTAATACGAATCCAAGAAGTATTTGTTCCCTACTTCAAAATGTTCAACAACAATTGGATATTACGTGTGCAGTGGTATGTGGAGAACTGAATTAAAAATTGAATTTTCCAGCATACAAAGTTCATCTTGTAAATAGAAAATAAGTACCAAGCCCACAGAGGTCTTTTGCATAGAAATATGTTTGGTAGTTGCACTTATCAATGGGCGGTGGGGAATATCCGATGGACAGAACCCACGGCCTAAGGATCTGAAGCCCAGTAACATCACCACAAGTCAAAAATGAGCACTCCTGTCCGGAGGCTGTTACTGGCTTACGCAAATACCACTGCTACAAATGATACAAATACAGCGTGTACACTTCTACAGGAAAAATGTGTGGAATCTTTTATGGTGAGATTTGTTTTTGCTGCTTTTACGATGCAACACTATGCATATGTGGGCGAATTTTGAAATTTACTTCTTATTTGCACTTATTGAAAACTTTTCATTTTGTTCCAAATATCAATTTTATAATCCAATTAGTTGATTTTCTGTTAAAGGGAGGGGGATCAAAAATAATCGCACTTAATTTTAATTTAAATTCTTTTTTATGTAATTTTTTTCTTTAAATTTTAATTAATGAATATCCCTTTTTGTAATCCCCAATCTCGTTTCCCTTTCGATTTTAAGAGGATTAAGCCCTGTGCTTTGACAGATTTATTTTCGGTTCCTAGAAAGAATAACTTAATAGGTGATACAACGACTGCATGACACCAACCTTCTACCTAAAACTAGTCCCGATAACTAAAAAACTGTTTTCCTTCATTTTATCGCGTGATTTTGTAACATTCCTGTTATTCTTCTGTTATAATCCCCTAATTGAGAGAATATGGGGATTATTGTGTGCCTTATTTTGAATTGTAATTATAGAAAAAAAAGCGCAAAATGACCACACACAATGTATAAAATACATTAATGAATTATTTTCTACTCAGCTATTTTTTTACAGGGGGATTTGCTACCAGACCGACAAACTTGCAGAAATACTTTAATGAATTTTATAAGGACATTTTATAATTTAAAGCATACAAGTAAAATTAAACAGACATTATTTTTTTACTAGAACACGGGGACACATGACAACTCCATTGAGGGTGAAAAAGGATATCGAAGATGTTTCGGGCAATGGGGGTTAAATGTTTCACTTCTTGAATGAAACGTCCCGAACTCTATTGCTTTCGGCGAGTTAGGATCTAATAAAACCAGTTCAAGATTAATGACCCCCCCATAAAATGTGTTAAAGAGAGAATAACTTGAAATTTTTCAGAAATACTTTAAAAAAGGGGAGATCAAAAACTGAATCACAAAAGAAAATATTCGTTATATAGAAAATGCACTTCACTACAGAGAGGTTATTTTACGAAGAAAATCGTGAAATGTTCTTGGTTCCAGGAAAGTTAGTCTATTAGAAAAATCCAATATAAGGTTCGACTGTATATATATACAGTTGAACCTCTTATTTTTTATAGAACTATATAGTAGGAAATAGTGTTATGTTTAGTGAATTAATGTTTTAATTTTCACTTTCAGAAAGGATGTAAGAGATGGCGGCCCCCAAAAATGAGTAGTGAATCGAGGCTCGAATGCCAATAGAAATCCGAGGAAGCTGATACAAATTAACATGAGTGCAGATCTTTGAAACACCTCACACCGGACACTTTAATATAGTTGTCACCTTTTTTATTTTTGCCTATTTTTCAGGAAAAGCATTACCCTTCTTTGCCTAATTTTATAGCACGTTCTCACTGGTTAGAATCCTTTAACTATCTTTTATTTATCTTCTGTAAATAATTCAAAGCTGAAATCTTTCTTCTTTTAAAAATTAATTGTTCTTTAAACTCTTGATGACTTCAGGTCAAAATTTCATCATTCCCCTAGATACCGTCATATATATATATATAGGGAAATTTTTGCTACACAGCCGACTTTCAGGCCGATTTGCTTTCAGGATGTGTAGGAAGTACAGAGTATTCGGAATCACTCAGGAATGCAGATTCACGCAAATGCCGTAGTTTCACACACAAGTTAAGATACAAGATTTAAAATATGGAAATTGATCAAAATTTTAAAACTCCTGTTTTGCTTTTTTTTTAATTATTATTTTCCATATTTTTTTTATTTTTTGCCATAATTTTTTTTAAAAAATGGGAAGCATTTAAGAATTACTCTTTCCCAATTCTGCATGAGTTAACAGAGTTTCATATGATTACCAATAATATAACAAATTTCATAAGGTACCTTTGAAACCGCTGTGACATTACCACTGACAAAATACTTTTTTGCTGTTGCAAAGATTATTCAAGAAAGACTATTAATAACCTCTTGAAATAGCCCTTCTAGGAAAAGTATCATTGAATGTGTAATTCCAGTTTATTGGAATTTTTTAAATACAACACTTCCGAGACAAATCAAACAATTACTGAACCATGCTTGTTTTTCACAACAAAATAGTCAACTTCCCAATCGTCTTGAAACAATCTATTTTCTTCAGATCTTTTTCGCTTAGTTAGAAATTAAAGACAATTAAAATTAGTTCCAATCTTAAAATGAACGCTCTCCACTGTTGTCTATTATCCCTAATCTGAAAAAAATATGTCAATTCGCACCCATCCGACATCGACAGCAAAAAGCAAAAATGATATAAGTGATTTTTTTAACAAAGAATCCCCCATCCCCCCCAAAAAATTTCTATAAATAAATGAATTTCTCAAAGCAATATGACATGACCGGGCCACTTAAAAAGGCCTGCTGGGCCGCAGGTTGGGTATCGCTGTTCTAGGGTCACATCGTACGAGACGCCCGTTCCTTCAGTTGAAGACTTCATTTCTCGAAAACCTGTAGTAGCCAACAGGATATTTGACATGCCACGAATCTTCCAGTAAGTAAAGAATTCCATGCAGCGCTGCTGTCGTGCCTCTTTGTAGCAAATTCGAGCAAATGTTGTAGTACAACTTTTCAATAAAATGCTTTTTGTCCCGTAAATGTGTTGCTGTTGTTGTTCTTTTTCTCTGCTTTATTGCACCATAGCTCTCAACTACGGAATTTACGTGACCTTACATTTCCATATGATTCCATGTCGTCTCTGTAACCCTACACGCCCTGCAAGTGTTTCAGTCTGGTAATAAATCACACTGTATATACAAAAGAAAGATATTCACACCGTTCAGAATGAGATCCATGATAAAAAATTTCTTTTCGAATCCTAGTCTTAAAAATATTTAACACCTTTCTAGTTACAAAGTTAGCAATTAATATAGGGGTTTTTTTTAAACAATTATAAAATCCCCGTGCACCACAAAGTATCACACGGGAATTAATATAGTTGCAATTCATTTTTATTTCAATGCGATTTTTTGCTCAAGTAAGAAAATTGTTCTCAATCAATCAAAAAAATTTAAATTGTGAATTGAATTACACAGTGGTGAATTTAAGCAGAGTACACCAAACCAATTTATTTGTTCATTTTTTATACTTTATTAATTAATTTTATTTATATGTTTAACTTTTTGACATCAAATATGTATTTGAAAAAAATAACGAAAATACATTCAGTTTTTCATATAGCTTTACTTAAGTGTGTTTTAATACTTACCATCACACAAAACCAATTAAGAGCAGACACAGAAGTTAAAAAAAAATTCGAAATATTTAAATCTCTTAATTAATTAGCACTAAAAGACAAATATTTATTTATACAGAAAATAATTCATAACATCAATGTAGAGGAGTAAAATTAGTTAGTATTACTTAATTTTTTGTGCGCTTCAATTGGAATTATTTTATAAAAAGAAAAAAACACCGCTAATTAAAATAATTAATTATAAGTATTATTCAATATTCCGTATGAGCAAAAAAATTTCAAGTGTTTTTTGTTGTTGTTGTTGTTGTTGTTTTTATCAATTTTTTCTTCTATAATAATTTGAAATTTCCTGAGGAAATTATTGCTAGAACTTTAAAATGAGATTATCAATATGAATTAAAAATTCAACAGGCTCTGTACAAAATTAAGTACATTTATTGCTTATGCAAATATAAGCAATGAAAGTCAATGAAAAATCCAATTAAATAGATTTAAGAATTACTTTATAAGTATATTATCATTTTTTGTGTTTATGATAATCTTAGGGTTTTGTTGTAGTATGTAAATTTCACACAATTGGATAAAAGCTTCAATAATTGTAAAAATACTCTAAATTTGAACTCAATTGTGATTTTTTATACTCCTTCCTTTTCAGAAAGAATATTGTTACGAATTTTGTGTAAATAGTGTAAATAATTTGTATTTGGGTGTTTAATGCATTTATATTACTCTATGTGTGTTATATTTATTTCATGTTAAAATTGTACTATTCACAAGCAATGCCGCCCCTTACGTTATAATGACAATTCAATGAGAACTTGGCGAAATTTTGGCGGTAGAACCAAGTTGGCATCATTTTTAGCGACTAAGTTGGCGGTCGATTTGGCGACCATTTTGGCGTCATTGGCGTCCATGTTGGCGAGATCGGAACTCTCTGGATTCTTCTAGAAATAGTGGATCTCTCCATTAACGTCATGCTCGATGACACGAGCGGTTATATTTCTGAAAGTTTCTGCCACGTCTATAAATAGGAGTGCCAGCCGCAACCAGTCAGTCTGATTTTAACCAGCGAACAGTGAGGATTTTTTGCCTAGAGATTAGCTTGGCTGTGCTTGTGAATAATCTTTTACAAACGTATATTTTTAAACACTGACAATTGTGTTTGAGTGCTTTTGAAGATGTGAAGACCTTCGGAGATTTACTCAGTGAATATTGCTGCTGAATCCTGTATTTAAAGGAATGGAATTTTGATAATAAATTCGCAACGCTCTTAAAGAACTGTTTATTTTCTTTGAGATTGTTTTTTGCATAAAATCCACGAACCCGGATGTACGTAACAATATTTTAAAAAAGGTAAGAAAGCTACGTATGTATGTATTTCTTATGTAAAAAGTCTGTTCACAGAAAGTGTCCGATTTTCAAAAAAAATATGTTAGTTTCTTTGCGAGATTGAAATCTAATAAATTTAAAATATACCCCTTGCGTTTTCACACACTTAGCCCAGAATTCCTTCCGCTGCCAAACTTTTGGCCGGGTGGGGGAAACCCGCATCACGTTCTGTATTTTAATGACCAATTTTTTTAGGGGGACAGTCCTTTTATAGGTTCTGTCCTTCCTCAAAAAATGTCCCCTACTTTCCCCCTTTTCAATATTTTGCGTCCCCACCCAAGTTTTGAAAAAACATGTTTCCAATTTTGGGAAAAAATTAAACAAATCCACAGTAAAAAATAGTTTTCAATGGGGGTTTTTTGACTTCTCCCAAGAAAAATGGCGATATAAGAAATTGTTTTGAGAACAGATTTTTTATCGAAAAAAATGTCTGATATTAAAATCGTAAATTTCTTTGAAGAAATAAGAAGACTGAAATGTACATTTAAATTCTAAAAATTGAACAATTGGAAAATCACTCTGCAATTGAAAAACGATGGGTAAGTACTTAACTATTTCAAAAAGGAACACTTACTATATGATAATTTATTTTTTCTTGTTTAATTTATTGTTGACCTGGAACTAATGCAAAAAATTGAAGATTTTTCAGTTGGTAAAAATTTTTGGGCAAGTGGGAAAACAAGATTAAATTTTAAATTTTAGCTGAGTACATACCATAAACTTCAGTATGATGCATGTTTTGCTCAAACGGGGGAATTAGAAGAAGATATATTGACAAAAAAAAATTCAATAGAAAAAAACTTGTTTTAAAAAAATAATTGGAAGCAAGGTAATTGCGTATTTTTATTTGAATTAATAAAATTTTCATATATTTCGTTTAAAAATTTTTTTAAATTTTTTTGCGCTTCACCCATCCCTTTTGTTTAAAAAAACGGTCACCTTAGTATTATCGAATCTTTACCTGAAAACGATTCTTTCAATGGAATTTTCAATTTTTGACGCGTCCTAGGGCCAAGTTGGCGTTTGATGGGTTTGCGGGGCTTTAAACTTATATGTACCCAATATTCAGTCAAATTTTTTATCGCCCCCTCCATCAGTAGCAATGTTTAAATTCAATAATATATCTTTGCCTAAACCTACAATTGACTTTAATTTTCCTAAAGGGGCCCCCCCGATATAAATGTAACGCTAAAAAAAATTGGCCCAGACGAATATATATGGCTTTCAGAAGTACGAACTTTTCTGTGAAATGCTATCGAGAGAATTATCTCGAAGGCTTTGGAATGCAATAAAATGACCTTGACAGTGTCTTCAAAAGATTTACTTATTTCAGAGGATTTGATTATTTATTATTTTTCTAACCTTCTTCCCCTCCCAAAATACACCCCATATTGCCTATGTGTTAAACGGTGGAATTGGGGAACAAATCACATAATTTTTAATCTGCATTTAATAGATTAATTATAAACCAACAAATTATCGAGAAAATTGTTAATATTTGCATATAATTTTATATATAACAACCCCATGGAGGCACTATTTATTCTTGTTTTAACTTGTATTGAAATATTTTGAAATACATTTCCTTGCGATATATATGTAGGATATAAAAAATTTTTTAAAAGGTATGGGACGTTTTCGTTTGGGGGTGAACCTGCCCCTCTATTCATTCTAAGTTTTAGGCTGAACAGGTGTAGGTGACAAAAGGGACGTGGAGGATGAGGCACGGGGCCGTGGGTCATTGTTTATTTTTGACTTCAGGCAAAAGCCGTCCGTCTGGTTATAAGGTGAAACTTTTCCCCTTGACAAAGGCGAACCTGTATGAAAGAATTTGTGCCTCGGCCGGTGTCGGGGAATGGGGTGATAGAACCCAGGTGGGTGATAGATAAGGGTGTTCGAGTTAGATAAGAATTATGGTGCCCTTAGTTTCCCGACAGACCAGGAATTGTTTGTGGCCGCCAAAAATAGTACACGAATGGGGCCCGGGGGAAAAGGGGCAGACTTTTTTTTGGCCTCCCAAAAGGGGAAAAGAAAACGGGGGGCTTGGGACCTCCCCCTGGTTTTTTAAAAAAGGGGTTTTTTAGGAGACGGGGGAGGCCCGGATAAAAAAACGGAGGAGCCCAAAAAAAGGGATTGAAAAAAGGGAACGCCGGTTGCGTTGGGGGTTTTGAGGAGGCCGGGGGTTGAACTCCCCCCGAAAAAGACTGTCGCCCCGGGCTTGGGCATATTTTTTGGGACTTTTTTCTTCATATTTAGTAACCTATGAACAAAAAAATACTTTTTTAAAATTTTAAAAATGGGGACTTTTTTCTGTGTTTGTTATCTACTCACGAAGTTATAGTATTATATCGGTGTAAATGCGTATTTTATTTTTTATATATTATGTCAGAATTAATCTGTTTGTTCACATTCAGTAAATAAATAATTTTTTTAAATAATCTTTTGCTTACTACTTTTCAATATGCTTGCGCCCCCCCGGGGTTTGTCCGCCCCTATGGGGCCGTCCCCCGGAGAAACACTGGTTTACCGACAGAAGGCTTGGGATCAAATTTCACCCCTCTGCGCATGATCAACAAAAAAGCAGTAACTGTTCTGTTGACGTTTTCGAATCTCTATCGAGGTCAAAAACGATATCTTTCACTATCAGATTTTCCATCTTTCCGACAACAGCTACACTGCGAGCTGTTTTTAAAAATCACTTATACCGCATCCCCTTTTTTGAATTTACTCTTATTTAAAAACCCTCCAATTTAAGTGACCCCAAATTGATCTTTTTAAACACTTGTTGAATTTTACGTTTTTTCCAAAATGAATCTCCAAACTCTTGACGAAAAATTTAAGCAGTATTTCTGGTGCAGTTGTTCAGTCATCTTTAGAGAAATAAAAATCCGACGAACACGGAAAACAGCGCCTCACTCGGCTGCTTGCAGGAAAAGACTGGTACACTGGAACGATAGGAAAAAATTCAAACATTGGCATTAAGCTGTCACTTCTGTGTACAGGTGACACCGTTTTAGAATCTCTACTTTTAGAGGGAAAATTCAAGGTTGGATACTTTTTGAATAGACCTTGTAAGCTTTTCTGTCACGTTCAGTGGCAAAATTGTTACGGGTTTAGATCCTGGGGTTACTAAACATCCGCAATATATAGAGGGTGTCGATACACGCTAAATCTGTTGAAGCTCAATGTGTTCACCCTGGGTAGTGCGTAGCGGGGAAGGGGAACCCAAATGTCGTCCTCATCACTACCGGTTAAAAAATTACGAGGCCCATGAAAACCTAGCGTTTTTTTTATTGTGGGACGGAAATAAAACACTCTTTCACTCCGTAGTAAAACAAAACAAAGTAATAATATATTTTATACCCTTTAAATTATAATTTATTACCAGAAACTATTAGAAAATTTAAAAATACTATGTGCTTAAAACAGAAAAAAAATTGCTACTTTTAAGGTTTAAGTGGTGTGTGTGTGTAATCTTCTTTTACTGAAATTCGTTTTACTAAAATATCTTTAATAAAAATATCTAGAAGGAAGACGTAAAATGTTTTCGATTATGTCAACTAAACAAAGAATTTACTCTGTCTCAGTGTCTGTTATGTATACACAAGATAATTTATCTACTCTCTAGCTAATGCTAAGGGCTCCCCGTGGGAAGAGTAATGAATGACTCCGTTCACAGTTTATCTAAAAATAAGCAATGTAATGTTGGTAACTGGACAGACATAATTCTGAAGCTTTTCTAAATTAATATTAGTGCACTCATTTTAAACACTTAATCGCATTTACTGTGTTGTTCTTCAAAAACGCGATTGAACTAACAATATATTGTTGCAATTACCACAGATTTCAAAGTAAAAAAATAAATATTTAAGGGGATACACTTGAGGAAAATTTTAATTACCGATAAATACATTTTTTCACTTTATTAATATACTAGGCACTGGTTATTAAATAAATAAGCCAAAATTTATTTACGTATTTTTTGTGTTGCAATTTTTTTTAAATCAATCAAAAACCAAGAAACACCTACATTAAAAATTATTGTATTTAGAAGTTCCCGATTTTGCGTTTTTCTTTTTAATACAATGTACTAAATAAAATACTAAGAGTGACAAGTACAATATAATAATCCCGAGATACACGCATTAGAAACTGAAACTTTGTACTTGCTTTAATGGATAACTAATAGCCTTAAAAATATATTAATCCGGATTTAATACACAATCTATGATCAATGTAAATCATCATAAATAGAGTCCTTTTTAAACTTTTTTTTTTTCTCCCTTTTTTTTTACTTCAGAAAACTCAATGTTGGTTTCAGATATCTCAAATATTTAAATTTTTAACCTGTCACACTAAATGCATGACTATTTCTTTTTTATTTTTCAAAATGCTTGAAAAAGAGAGTTTATATTTCCTTAAAAAAATTTATTGTAAACTTGTCTGTAAAAACAGAAAACTGCACTTTATAGTGCATATAAATTACAAACATAAATGGCAAAAAAAATACTCAAATCAGATTTTAAGAATAAAGGAAAAAACTACGTCTGTACAAAATACTTTCTATTTTCAATTTAATTCAAAGAAAAAATTGTCAACAATTCATTTCTTGATACTGTGATTCTAATTTGAAAGCTATATACCAGTAAAATAAATAAATTTATTAAAAAATAATAAATAAAAATGAATAGATAAAATTGTAAATTAATCGCACAAATTATCTTATTCAAATTGGAAGTTAAGAAAATAAATGTGAAGGCTGGGTTTGTGTGTGTGTGTGTGTGTGTGTGTGTGTGAGACGTATCTCTCTCTCTCTCTCTGAGAGGCTGCAAAAAGTGAATGAATATTAACGTCGCCCTATTCAGCCACAATTTCGTAATTTTTAACCATGGTCAAGTGACGAAGATGGGGAACCCGAGCTGGGAACCCCCCCCCCACACCCATCAAAGGGAGGACGGTTTTAGGGTCTCGACTTATTTTAAGCCCCTCGGTTCCCCCCTTGGGATTTTCGGGTCTTCAGCGGTAAGAGATTTGGGAATTATGACCGCCAACTGCGGGGTCCATTAACTTGGGCCCCCTGGCCAGTGCTGGGCATTGAGCCTCAATAGAAGAGTAGTTGGGCCTTAAGGCTGTCTTGGAAAAGAACGAGAGTTGGGAAATAAAACCGGGAAACACATTTTCAGGCAGAAAAAAGCCCCCAACCATGAAATTTTTTAATATTATAACTCATACCCTGTTTAAAAATTTTAAATAATTTTTAAAAAATTCAAAATATTCCAAATACCTTTTTTTGTTTTTAATACGGAAAGGATAGTCCATTTAACATTACGGTATAGGAAAAAACCCCCAACATTTTTTAAAAAGAAAAAATAATTCAACTCGGTTAAAAAAGGGAAATATGATAAAACATGCTGCTCTCTGAAGGATACTGAAGCCAGAATATCATATAAAATGTTCATTTCTTTTATGTCTGAAAAATAATCCAAATTTGGGTCCTATTCTTTAACATTAACCAAAAACAGCCTTAAATCGTGCCGCCGTTATGTCTGTTGAGAGTTATGGTTCCCCGCGCGTCCTGGTGGCACTAAATTCCACCAAATAGAGGGGTTGATGCTAAAACATATCATGGCCCAAAATTCTTATGTTATGAATTGATTGATTGATTATTAACGTCGCACTGTTTAGCTACACGAGGGCTTTTGGCGACGGACCACGTAATTTTGAACCATGGTCAAGTGACGTGGACGACACCTGAGCTGGCAACCCCCTCTCCTAACTACCACACCACCCCACGGGAGGACGTTTCAACTCTCGACAGATTTAACGCGCATCGCTGCCCTACACGGCGAGTCTTTCGTGGTACTGGGCTCGAACTCGTGACAAGGCAAGCCACGGTCCGATACCTATACCACTCGGCTACCGCGGCCACCTTATGTTATGAAGCCATGCAGCTTGGAAAGATTGTTGCCAGTGGAGGTGTTGTACTCATCACGTGACTATGTTTGAAATTACGAAATTCATTTACAAAACCCTTGAAATGTTACATTAATGAACAATCAATAGATTGAAAGCTACTCGCCGTATCTGTGTGTCATATTTTGTCCTTTAAAGAATGATATCAAATCACACATTTCTGGATTGACATCCACATGGGAAATTAAATGCTATTTATTATAGAACATTTTAAAGAAATTTTTTAAAAAACAAACTAAGTAAATAATTACAGATACTATTATAATCCGGGTTCTAACTATCCACCTCTAATTATAAAATTTTTTCCCGTGTAAAAAAATGACCTTGGATTTTTTTTCTCCCATTAAAATTTTACGCAGAAACTTTTTTTAATCTAAAATAACTTTTTTTTGTTTTTTGCTTTCATTAAAATTTTTAATCATATTTTTAGTTAGCCATTGCATTGAAAGACAATTATAAATTTGAAAAAGAAAATGTTTTTCACGTTAATTGCTTGGTTTTTTTTTTATTTTTCAACCAAATCCTTTTTACTAATTAAGAATACTTTTTTCACCAAAAAAATGACAACAAAAATGCTCTTCAAATACTTTCTACTTTCTTATATTTTAAAGATTCATAATGCATTGGAATTTCATAAAACAAGAATTTTCTAGATTCTGTATAATTCAAACAGCCTCACAAAACTAAACAGTTCAATTTGAAAATTTTAAGTTGGAAATTTTTTTAGATGTAATAATGAATTTTGAAAATTTCATACTTTTTTATAGACAAATGTATATATATACATATTCAATTATAAATCATGAATTAATCATTATATACTCAAGAAAATTTTCTCAATTTGATAACAAAAAAAAATTTGAGTTTTTAGTTTAGAAATATGGGTTCTTTAAATGCCAAATTTTAAAATAAATTAATTAATCTAAAAATATTTCTTTTAAATGTTGCATGTGGTCAATTTAATCGTAAAAAAGTAAATATATGTATTCGATGGATGGGGAATTTGACAAGTTGTGTTTTTCTGCGCTCTCGTTCTTTTAAACCAGGATTCACATTCCAGATGAACTTCGGGATAAGGGTCTGGTCAAGAAGTGGACAGCATGTAGCAGATCCATCTCACGGTGTAAATGAAAACCTCCCTTGTACAGGGGCTAACGCTCGTTAAATATGTCAAAGCTCTAAGTTCTCTCGTTAACGTGGTGTGAAAGTTTGAAGAGGATGCCCGTTCAAATGTCATCATCGTCACGACATTTGTCCGTCGCCATTAGCCCTTTGCGGTGGACAAAAACCCGGCCCCCCACCCCAGTCAGCGCCTTTCCAAACCATCAGCTTCAATAGGTTTCAGCTCATTATTCATTTTGAGTTCCGGAAAATTTAAAAAATCAAATTTTTAGTTCTCTTCTCTGCTGAAGATTTTTGTGGCTGATAAGATGGTTTACAAGTAAAAAATATTACTTCAATCACTCTAAACAGGGATAAGCTTGGTGACAAATTTAATCACCAAACGTCACTATATCGCCGAAAAAAATTCAGTTTCTGATAAATAGTAAATAAAATAATATTTATAAAAAAAATTTAATTCTCTTTGACAGCAGAAAATGTACCATTGTCTGTAAAGAATTTATTTGTTAATAAGAAGTATAGATATATATGTATAACTTTTCTGAAATATTGAACATTTCAAATAGCAAATCAGAATTTGTCTCTTTTAAATTTTTTGTTAAACATTTTTCGTTAAAGAAGATATCTTCTTTTCATTAGAAATATTTTTCTTATTATCTTTTTCGAAAGTTTAAGAGCCAGTCGAGAGTAAAAAATGAAAACGTATTATTCATCAAAAAGATTTTTATTTGCACCCACACTAGTATTCATAACAAAACCATATTCAAAATTCACTCAAACTTGTTTGATGAGTTTTCTTTACTAGTTAAGAATAAAAGAGATAATGATTATCTCTGAAAAACAATGATGACAACCTTTTAATATGAAGCGTATAAGTGATGTTTAATAATGATGGATGATCAGTAAATACTTGGAACCTATATTTTTTTAATGTAGTGTGTGCTGAAATTTTAGATTGATTACATATCTCCATTTGAGTTAGGAATTAGTAGAAAGGATGAATGAAAAATTTATACTGTGTGCAGAAAAACAACTGTGTATGTGTGTGTGTGTTTAACCAAACATTTTTAAAAAAATATTTTTATTGTTGTTGCTGTGTATGATGAGCTATACCTAGCCTTCTTACATTTTGTTTTGAACACATTTAGCATGGTTTTGTAAGCTTCTTTTTTTTTCTGTAAGAGGAAGGTGTTTTAAGTAATGTGTGTGTGAAAATCAGTTGTATTTGCATTACAGTTGTGCTGTTTTCTCCTCCATTACTGCCATCGCCATCAAGTAAATTCATTACAACTAATTCTCTAAATTGACGCTTCTTCATCTTTTTACTCTTTCGATTTCTTTGGTTATATAGCCTGTATGCATTCTTTAGGAAGATTTCGAAGTAGGGTAGAGCGATTTTCTTTTACCGACGGATGGTTTTCCTAAGGTCTGCTAACTATCACTTATCAGTCCATTTTTATTACTTTACAACTGTTCATAACTACCTTCGCCTTATAGATTCTTCCCAATGTACACATGTCATTACATATGTGTATGAAAATCTGACATAGCATTACACATCTGATTGTCACCAAATGAAATTAGATGACAAGCTTGTAGAATTAAATAAAAATCAAAACGAAAAGAAATTATTTGTATATGAAGATTTTTATTGAAGAAAAATCACTACGAGATATCTTGTAAGTGGCACTCAGCATAGGAATCTTATTCAGTGACGCCAGCTACCAGTATTGTTTTTTTTCCAATAAAAATTACCATACCAGCCATTACAGTATTATATCAGAAACTTAATATTATTAGATTTTATAAAGTTTCACGTTTTCTTTGAATCAAAACCATGGCACCCAGGGCAAAAGTTCTAAATTTTTCTGGGAGTGAATGGGTTAAATCAGTAATGATTGGATGGAAAGCAAATAACAAATTTTTACTTATTGTAAGCACATAGGACAGGGGTGGCGAACCTTTATGGATCAACGTACCATTTTTTCTAAAGAAATGTTTAATGAGGTATAGACGTTCCATCAAATAATTTTGACTTGTGATTATTGGGAAAATATTAAAACAAAATACGAAATCAAAACTCTTTATTTACTACGAAAAAATACTTTTTGTACTGTATAGTAGTAAATGTTTCAGTTATACTTTCAATTCAAATTAAAGTAACATTAGTGTGACTTCTGTAGTTGCATATTGGATGACAAATATCTTTATATTAGGATTGTAAGATGTTACTTTTATAGTAGAATGCATGTTGAAATAAAGTCATCTACCAAATGTGGTTTCTAAGCAATTAATTATTTTTACTTTGGTTCACTTTTTGGACAAGAGGAGTTGGGATTTGTTTCAAAATGCCATTTTACAGAAGATTTCTGCATACCATTATTCCAGAACTTAAAACACACACCGCTCTGTCGCCCCTTTACTAATAATGCCATATTTCTAGATTCATCAAATTTGAAATTCTCTACTATCTTACACTTTTTATTCATTTGCTTAACTAGCCATGTTAAATAACTGTTAAAAATTGTAAATATAACACAAATAAACTACAAAATACAGTTGTGTCACCGAAATTGACTATGTTATGCGTAGACAAATTTTACATCAGAAGCAACTGTTGTCCACGATGTAACTAAGGCAAGACAATAACAAACAAAGGTGCTCACCGCCGCGACCGATCATTCGCGTTTGATCGTATTACTTCATAGATAATATTGTTATTTTCAAACAAAATGCAAACAGTTTTACCACTGGTGCGCCAAAATATTGTATCGCATACCATTGATGGCACGCGTGCCACTGGTTCGTCATCCCTGTAGTAGGACAAGTTTCTCAAACTTTAAATGTTCGCGACCCAATTTTCAAACATAATTTTCATCACGGCCCCCCTCCGTCCAAAAACAATGTAATACAGTACGTACAATAACAATATAATGTACTATGGCACTAAAACTACAATACGATTTCAATTATAAACGGTACAAATCATCCAAATAAGTATTAAATATTGCATATAATTTTGTATATGACACGCACATAAAAGTCACTAGTAATTACTAAACTTGTTCTTAACTTAATATTGATAAATTAATTACCACAAATGTAGTGTGCACTACTGATATATTTATAAGTTTATTATATGTGCAAATGTATCAGAATGCTTTTTGTTTTGCTTCTTTTCAGTAAACTAAAAAATTTTTAATTAGATTTTTTATTTTCGCCTTTTGATATGCTCGCGCCTCAGACATAGAGGGGTATCATCTCTTCATCCACTCAACCTAGATCTGTAGGGGGATAAATGATTGACCACTCAAAACTTCCATAATAAATCTAGTTTATTATATCTCAATATATATTAATCACACAATGCAACACAAGTCTTCTTTAGAGGAAAACGATCAGGAGTGATATGACGTAATTAACAATTCTTAGTAGATAGCGCTTTAAATCCTACTCACTATCTTTATGATAAACCTCCGAATCTTTATCTATAGCCGATTCCTTAATCAGCTAGAGTCCACTCTACAATTAAACTTTAATAATCAATCGCTTACCGATATCACACGGCGATCAGCAATCAAGCTTTATATCCTCCTCTTGTATTTTATTCCTTAAATATTAATTTTCAATATATTATTATCCGGCTTGTTCCAGCTTCTATTCACTTTCTGGCTTCTAACCGACTTCTATATTCTCTGGCGAATAGCCGACCTCTTCGTGAATGCAAAAGCTCCAATATATATAATCATTCACTAATTTGCATATCGCGTTTTCTTCTTGAGAAGGTTGGATTGAAATGCCATTCTGGTCCCAAAGATACCCCAAGAGGATTAGCGAAAGGCACGATAAAGACCCGTTACAAGTTATCATGCCCCCTACGAGGGCACACACCATAGTTTGAGAAACACTTTAGTAGGAGTAAGATATGAGTAAACTTGTAAGCAATTTAAGGCATGAATAATTTCGAAATTAGTGAACAGCTCTCGCTTCTGGCAACTAAACGGCTCAATCCCAGGATTGTATAGAGAAGAACATGATGACACGTGCAGATAAGTCATCCCAAGCTTCTTTGAGCTGTGCAGCACTTTATCAATCGTAGTGGTGGTAGTCCAATCTCTCAAAATAACATGGTAAGATGTTTCCGACAAGCGATAAATCTGAAAAAATGTCTGGACACATGCAATGTTGAAAAACCTTTCTGTGTCAAAATAAGGCAAGAAGCGACGTCAATCTGCAATCGTGCAGTATCTTGTTAAAAGATGGTTTCTTAGAAGCTCTGAGATGGGACAAAACCACCTAACTTAAAAGTGGAGAAAAGAAACACTTTCTGGTCAGATTATCATATAGCGAACAAGAGGTATTCGTGTCATATATTCAATAGCTACCCATTCCATCTCACTAGATGCAAGGTCCGTATGACGATATCAGAAATAAGCAGGACACATGCATTTCCCTTTGCGCCTCCAAACACTATACGTCTTAGTCTTCTGTATCCAGTTTTGACATTGGAGGGCACCATTATCACCACACGTTCCATCCGGCAGTCAGGAACACCGCCATAGTTGTTGCCTTTCAGACAATCTGTGCTTTTCCAGAAATGGTGTATTGTCTGCACGGATACATGTCGTGCCGCAAACAAGCCTACTCCAGTAGCGCAACGGGGAATATTAGGGTCCACCTCAAAGTCAGGTTTTGGGCTCCAAACCGAATATTACGTACTTGGCGTCAGTCAGGTTATAAGCCCCCGAGAATTCCCCCCCCCGCAATGCCGGCGTTCCGGGTGTGTACGTTATGTCACTGCCTACTTCTTGACTCAAGGTCCATGACGTAATCGTAAAATCCTGCAACTCCATCCTGACAACATGTCCGTCCTCTCGGGAGGAGGAAGGTCGTTGAGACCCTGTGCATTGCGTTCATTATGACCCTCCTGAATTCATTAATCATAAAATCATTACTGTAATAAAATACACCGAAATTAATAATTTATATTCATTCCAAATTCCATAAGTTCCAAATTCAGATTACATCAATGTGATCACGGGACTCAAAATGGGGAAAGCGTAATCTCGCAATACCATGTTCCCTGAAGTGATCACATATACGTGATTTTGGTCTCAAGGGGTTCATTTGCATATGTATCATTACCTTTTTTCATGCGAGTTTGGTATTTTTCTTCATCCCCCCTTCTTGATGGTGAAAAACATTTTTATGGTTAGCTATAAAATCTCTTAATTTAATTGAAGTCTTTGAAATGTTTAACTCAAACTACTGAAACTATAAATAAATATTCCAGAATACAGTTCAAGAAGAGACCGTTATCCCAGAATATTTTTTATTCCTTTGCGTCATTATTCTATATATAGCTCAGAGTACTACAGTTTAATATCGTAATTTCGTAAAGACAGAAAGTAGACGGTCTCCTAGCAACGAACGAGGTGGACAGTTTCACGCTTAATTTCCCCTTTTCGTCCAGTATTTCAAACAATAGTTAAAAGATATTATTTTGCAGTCTCAGTCCATAAGTGTTGAGTATTACAAAAGGTAGATTTTGTAAAACGTAGCAGTTCTCATATAATGCTGTATATTTTAGAAAATATGTTACATGTATATACATGCATAAGTTATTTAAAAATGATGTTTAATTGGGTTTTAAACATTTTTAAATATTATTTCAATAGAATAAAGTAATAAAATGTACTTAAGTAAAGTTCAATCTTAAAACAATTTTTCTAATGTTTCTTTAAATTTAATTATATATTTTTGTTAATGATTTATTATTTCACAATTATAAATACATCTAAATATTTTTCAAAGAACAGTTAATATATATAGAACCTATACGTAGGAATGCAATTACAGTTTACAACCTCTGCCAATTAAGTTCGGTGAAAAGTCCCGTAACAATTACGTAGTTGAAATAGTAACGAGAAAGTTACCTTACTGTCCTTTGAAATAGTCACATCTCATAACTATGTACTGCTGAGATCTGCAATGCACGTCCTGGAAACTCTGCAAAAAAATTTTCTTTGGAGGGAATTCAAAACCTTTTCCAAAAAGTTTCGTTGGTTTCAGAATATCGTAAATTTGATAACACTTTTTTATTTTCCCCCAAATTTCGGTAACTTTTGTCCCAGATTTGTTCAGTTAACTGACGATCTTAAGTGATTATTTTCCTCACTTTCGCAATGTTTTCGTTACTGACGGATTTCGCCAGTCTTTCGCCACGGGGGTAGTCAGAAACACTTTCCCTGCTTTCGAACCACTCGTACACACACTTTATGGAAATTGCTTGATCTCCATGAACACGTACCAGCATCGCAGAAGTTTCTTTCGGTGTCTTGCCAAGTTTAAAACAAAACTTTAAACTGATCTTTTGTTCGTTCACTTTCCTGTTCTCAGTTAAGAACCAACGTACTAAACAAGCACTTTGTAAAATTCGTCTCTTACACAGAATACAAATGAGTCTCAACTGAACAACGGTGAGAGCAGATGGTCAACACCTGCCACTATGCATGTGCATTGTTTTGTTTCGCCAGTGTTGCCAGATTGACCGTTTTGACTTCATTCACCGAACGTTATTGTCAGAGGTTGTATTTATTAAAAAATTCGAGTCCTGGAAAGTTATGAAAATTTCGAATTCAACTCTTTATAATGTAGTTATTATAATACATATGGACATAATATTTTTAAAAACTGAGCTCTTTTGGTTTAAATCAATACTAACTTTTTTTACTTTTACTTTTACTATGGCTTATTCGTGCATTTTGTATTTAAATTTTCGAATACATATTAATAGAGCAAACTGTTAATATGTTTTATAGTATACTGTTTCTTAGTATGAGATTGTGCTAGTTAACCTGGAATAGAGGCGGAAGTACAGTCCCATATTTTAATTACAGGAAAATTTCTTGTTAAGAATAGTGTTAATGTGTACATTATTACAGCCCTAAGAGAAGTTTTAAAATAGTGTCAGAGAGAGAGAAAGAGGAAACTCCTTTAGCAAAGACCTTATTGTATTTATTCTTTACTTTATATTCATAATTAAGAAATTTTTAAGTAAAATTTCACTTTGTGTTTGTGTGTTTTCAAGAAATTCATTCCTCAGTGCCGCCGTTTTTCCCACAGACGCGGTTTATTGGAGAAAAAGAGAGGCGTATTTTTCAACCTAAAAATTGTTTACTTTCAATTTGAAAAAGAAAGAAAAAAAAGGATAAAATAATAAAATGATAAAATAAAAAAAATAATCTCTTGAGTTACAATTTAACAAAAAATAAATTACAACTTGTTTGTCCTGTGATGTATCATGAAAAAATGGTTGAACACATAAAACCAGTATCACATTCAGTGCATTCGTACAAAAAATTAAAAAGCTCCCTTTACACACGGTAAGTGAAAATTACTGCAAATGAAGAATAGAAAAGAGCACACTCAAACAAACAAAAAAACAAGAAAAACTTCTTAGCTATGAATTTTCTCGTTCTTGGAATATACCCTTTCAAATTCCTTCCCCACCTCATCTACGAAATAAGAAAATTCTTTAGAGACGCACTGTCAATCTCATGTTATTGTATCCCAAAGCCATGGGATTAGTTTCATACAGAGCAGCATAATACAAAAAATCCTCCTTTGGAAGGACGAGTATACACGTCCCGGGTACTAAATGCTCCGGCCCAGCAAGACGTATATACACGCCCACGGCACTTAAGGGGTTAAACGTGCCTATGTTCTTCCGCCTATTTCATGGGGCTGGAATGCCATAAGATCAATTCTAGTGCCAACTGAAGACCCGATATGTAGAGGATTGATACACGTTAAATCTGTCAAGGCTCAATATCCTCCGCTGGCGTGATGTGGTAGTTTGGAAAACGGGTGCCAGCTCAGGTGTTATCCGCGCCACTTGACCGAGGTATAAAATGACATGTTCCGTCTCCAATAGCCCTCGTGTAGCATTATAATGTTGTAACAAATGGTAATATTTATTATTTATTTATTGTAATGACTGCTAGATGGCGCCACCAGACAGAATACTAGTTTATTTTTCCCCTGGCGGGAAACCTGGAATAAAATCATTAAGACGGTGGATCTGCTAGTGTACGCATCGCGCGGAAAATCCTTCCCCACATGTTCCTGTATTTTATATATTTATCCTAGAACTGCATAAATGTACCTGTGTACAGTAAATAAACTGTATTTAGCCCTAAAGGTGAATAAATTTCATCTAATGATCTATCCATTCATCCCAGCGTGTTAAAATGTGACATTCATATGCGCTACCTCATTTAGGCATTTTTATTCTATTCGCTTTCTAAAATACGCCAAAATGTAAAATTCTAAAAATAAACAATTTAACGTTTGTTCTGTCCTATATATGTTTTTTTTACCCTTACGATAAATTCGAATATTTAAAAGAAGTACCGTAAAATCTGGCGTATAATGCGCATCTATATTTTCAAGCTGCAATTTTTAACTTTTAGGTGTATTCGCCGTATAACGCACACCCCCTTTTTTATGAAGAAACCCGAAATGAACGGGGGCAATGCTTTATGTTTTGAACTCATTTGTTCGAGATATTATTCCAAGCTTTACAAAAAAAAAGTATACTTCGCGAACTGCAACCTCTTAAGCTCAAAATTAATGTCTGACTTCTTTTAAATAAACAGTATTTCGATGTACGTAGAAGTCTGATTTTTTTCTGTGCTTTTCTGCAATTTTTTTTTTTTTTTCTTATAGCTCTTATCTTTATACCCGCGTATAACGCGCACCCATAAATTTCGATCTTATTTTTTGTATTAAAAGTTCGCGTTATACACTGGATTTTAAGGTTATATGAATATTTATAAATATTCAGAAAGAATTTCATTATTATCTTATTTTTATTTTAATATGAACGTTTAAGTATATTCAAATCATAAATATAATTTCATATAAGAATATAAACCCCTAGAATTCCAGATATAACCGAAAAAAGTTGATATACCGAGACGTGTATAGAAGAAATTCTTGCTTGCAGTGCTTATCTAAGAGTCTGAAGGTATTTGAAAAACATGAGCTATAGAGAGTATAAATTTTTGATTATATTTTATGTTACGTTCTCAATGAAAAAATCATGGATATTTTATTCATACATTTATATCTAAATTTAGAATATTTTGGAGCAAACCCATATATTTATTTACACATGAATATTGATCTTTTACCTAAAATACACAAGAGAAAAGTATTAGTATGGTTTATGTCAAATAAAGTAATGTATACTTATTTCAAAAATAAAAATATGATACTCTACAAATTACTTCACATTTATTAAACACTATATCAAATAAAGTAATGTACTTATTTCAAAAATAAAAATATGATACTGTACAAATTACTTCACATTTATTAAACATCAGCTTTGCTTAATCCATATTCACAAAGATTATTCGATCCAACATAGAGTTGCAAAAATAAAAACATGGTATGAGTTTTCATAAAAATAAACTTATCACAATATATGTATTATTGACGTACGTTACATGCATTATAATGCGTACATAATTACACCTATCTTAAAAAGAGAGAGACCCCACTTGAAGAAAAAAATACATTTCAGACGGACTTTTTCTATCTTTCAAATCATTTACTGATCCTACATAAACAATATTTCTGTTAAAAGTCCTTCAATATCAGTCCAATTTTTATCTTAACCTTTTAAAAAAAGGTGTATGTACTACTTTACATTTCGTATAATTTATATATATATATATATATAACAGTAAATATTCACATAACCTTGAAAACACGCTCATTTTGGGGGGGAATAGCCGGCTGGATGGCGTAGTTGTTTTGTCGCTGACCTTCTGTACCTAAGGATGGGGGTTCGAACCCGGTCCAAGTCGGCAAATTTTCATGATGTAGAAAATCGACAGCGGTCATCTTATATGATTATGCGGCATGAAAAAGATCGCTTGAGTGTCCGTCTGGCTTGGATGCTCTCGGCAAAATTAAATTCTCTCTCTGGGGAAAAAACTCGGAGTTAAAATTACTTGCGGCAATTGGTATTGCCTATTTGGTACCGAACTAAAAAGTGATACCAGCTCCTGGGGAATGTACTAGGTCTGCAAAGGTAAAAATACCAATATGCATCCCCATTAGAAAAAAAATTTGAAAAGAAACAACACCAATATCCCTATAGAAACTTCTGACAAATGCCACTCGCCCTATTTATTATCGAAGTAGTATACCTATTTTAATTCAAAATTTTCTGCTTATCGTTTGGAAATGGCCATTTAAAGTTATCTCAAACTTGTTAAATTTGTTAAAATATGTATTTGACGTAAAAAAATAATAAATATTATGAGTATGTACGTGAGTGACTTTGTTTTTTTCTCAACCTTTCCCCAGTAGTAAAAGAGAAAAAAGAAATGACTTTTGCTTCTGGGTAAATAGAGGTATAAATTCGATAGAGAGTAAAATTCACAAACAACGAATTCATGAATGCGAAAACGTTTATTTTTGAAAATCAAACCAAACATTCCCTCTTGCACATAGTTCTAAAGCATGATGATTCAAACATTTGGCTCAACAAGAACACAAAAACTAAGAAACAAACCAAAATATTTGAGCCAACATTTATTCTTCGATATCGATTTCGAAATATAGAGCTCTAATATACATAAAAAGCTAGATGTTTTTATGAAGAATACATCGAATTCCAAGATTTAAATAGTCTATGTCTAAACTCTTTGTGCCGAAGTAACCGAGTGGTTATGGCCACAAACTCGCGATCGGTACATTTTTGGTCTAGTAGAATGTGCCACTAAACGCCACTTGTAGGAAGGCTCAAATACGTTAAAACTGTCGAGATCAAAAGTCTTCCCTTAGCATAGAGTAGAAGCTTGGAGACAGAGAAGACAGAAAGGAAAGCTCGGTATTATCCTTTGCACTTCAACGAGACCAAATTAAAAAGGGCGCTCCAATTCCCCCTCGTGCAGTTCCATGTACAGAAATCCTGACTTGCGCAGCCCGCTTACGCGAATTCAGAGTTACGCGTTTTTAAAAACTCGTCGTTTCCCCCCCATTTTTTAAAAAACCCGGGAATCAGTGCCAGAGCTGATGAAATTGGTAATTTGATTGAAGAAGCGGTCGATCTTGGGAGACAAATATATTTAGAAGTGGATAGTGTTGATGTTTAAGAACTGTTGGATTCTCAAAATCAGGAGCTGAAAATGGATGAGCTCATAGAAACGTATGAGCAAGAGCAAGACATCGAAGAACTTGAGTTTTTAGACGCAGTTCAATCAGAAGATCGAATGACGGTTGGTAATTTGACAGAAGGCCTCGGTTTAATTGAAAAAGGGTTAATTTTTTAGAAAATACACACACACACACACAGACTCCAAACGAAGAACATATTTTTCTACAAAATAAGATGTAAAAATTTTCAGCATGTCACGAGGAAATTTTGGAGGAGAAAAAAAATTTTTTAACCGGCAGTCTACTTTGTTAGATGTTATGAAACTTCGTACATCAAAATAACTTCGGTTTGCGATTTTGTATGTATTTGTATTTTCTAAAACTTAATTAAACATTTTTTGTTCTAAATTATTATTTTCTTTCATCTCCGGTCAATTAAAATTAATTTATATGTATTTATATGAAATTATACCCCGACTTACGAGGCTATCACTCGATCCAACCAATTGCGTAATTTCAGGATATTACTTTTATGTGTAGACGACACCCTGGAACCGTGATTTTGAAAGCGTAAAGGAATATTTATGATATTTTTTTTAATAAAAACATGTTTTAAAGTTTGGGCATTTGGGGGAATTTTTTAAATACAAGTGTCTCTTGTATTTGTTCCTTTTTTTTCAATTTTATTCATATTTGGCCGTATCCCAGACCCGCAGAGGTCAACTAGAATTTTCGAAATGCATAACCGGAAGTCGGTTTATCCATATTTTCGAAAACAGAAGGAGAAATTTTTAAAAAAATACGCCGATAATTATTTCAAATGGTTTAACCTAAAAAAAAATTTGAATTTTCAAAAATCGTAGTTGAGCTCTGTACAAAGGGCTGAGCTATATATAGGCAAAATATTAATAAATAGAAGCATTTTTTACAAAAGGAGAACATTTGGAAAAAAAAGGGTTTTTCTGTTAATTTCCCAAAAAATTGTATTTAAATAAATTTTTTTTATAATTTTTTAAACAATTGTATACATGTATTCTAATCTAAGTGACACTAAATATCATGAAAATTATCCATTTATGCGCTTTTTTAAAATCATGGTTCCGAACGTAGTCGAATACCTTAATAATCAATTAATAAATGATAACTGATCTCAGAGGCAAAGGGTGATGTGTTCGCTTCGTTCTTGTTATAAAGAAACATTCATTTGATTAATGAACTCTGTTGTGTTGATTTAATTAAACGAAATTTTTTGGGGGAAAAAAGAAAAAAAAAGAGGAATGGCAAAAGTTTTTCCTTCGAATATTGGACATCGGAGGGCAATTTACAGGAAGGGAAATCGTTTGAGAAGTTGTGAAACAATTTTTAAAATTAGTCTAATATTGGTCAGGGTATTCTTGGACTTTTAAGCTTTAAAAAGACGGGAAAAGAATTTATTTACAGTACATTTTAATTCTATGATCAAGCATTTAACTATTAAGGATGTTTTAGTTTGAATTAGTATAACTTTCTAGGAACGAAAATTGAGATATTTACTTAAACTCATATTCTAATTTTTTTCAATTGAATATTTTTGCTTTCTCTATTCTTATTTCGTGTGGATATAATTTAACAAATTTTTAAAATTTTTAACCATATTTTGGAACAACGGAAATATTTCTTTCTTGTTTTCACACCACTATGTGTCATAAAAATATACAGATACACGACCTAAATCTGAAATCTAAATTTTTACCATTTTAAATAGAGTATAATATTTAAATAAATTTTTGAATTTGAAATTTAAATTTAGATTTGCCGTATTTTTATAAAAAAGTTTTACGAAACAATTCTATTTATTTGAAAAGACCTGAACCCCTTAACGTGTGTACTCGAGTTTATTCGAATGTGCTAAACAGCTCAAACTGTTCATTCTCGAGATACTGCGAGAGGAGTTGTATTTTGCGCTGCTGTAATTTTCACACTCGAATATAAGCGAGCGCAATTCGAAAAGAAAGGTAATTCAAGTCTATGTAAGGGCAAGCTTGCAATATTCGGCTTTAAACTGCAATGTGGGTCAAAATCCAAAATTAAAATAAAAATTTGATTGATTTTGTATTATTTTTTTAAAACATTTTTTTGCCAGAACAAGATTCTAAAACGTGTTTTTTTAATAAAATAGGGTTTTGTCTGCTGGATTTTTTAAATGTCTGCGTTGAGGGATTAAATTGTTTTATACCATAATAATTAAATAATAATTTTATTTTAAAATAAGAATTTCATACAGACGCAACTTTTTTTATAACTATATACCTCCTTTTTCTCATTAACTATACCTTCTACTGGAATTGAGTCAAGTCGCGATTTTTAAAATAAACAGTAGGAAATGCTTCAGTAATTAGTCTGTGGTAATACAAATCAAAAATTATTTGACAAATAAATTTAATGCTTACAAATAATTATTCCAGGTAAGGGTATTAATGTTGTAAATAAAACCATTCATTTTCTTCAGTAGGAAAGTATCAACAGCATGCATTGAAGACTAAATTTATTTTGCATTATAGTTGTAAATTTGGGAGTTATTACATGTCATAAATTTTTAAAGAAACTCTCAATAATAATTCTTCATTAGATTTTAAGTGTTAATTATCATACATAGAGAGAGAGAAATGAAAGATATCTTTCCAGAGCAAAGAGAGAAAAATATATTCATAAATTTGAGGGAAAATTAAAGATTTTCCTTGGCATGAAGCATGATTTTCGACTCTTATAATATTCATAAATAAATTTCTTAGTTTTAAAATGTTATCTTTTCTACCTACGCTTGACGCCTCTGGGCATTTGGCTCGCGAAGTGAGCCTCCATCCCGTATCATATAGTCTATTGGTGCCTGGTGAATTGATTAATTGATTGAATATTAACGTTGCACTGTTCAGCTACACGAGGGCTTTTGGTGAAGGACCCCGTAATTTTGAACCATGGTCAAGTGACGTGGACGACACCCCTCCTTCCTAACTACCACACCACACCAACGGGAGGACGTTTCAGCTCTCGACAGATTGAACGTGCATCGCTGCCCTACACGGCGGGTCTTTAGTGGAACTGGGCTCGAACTCATGACAAGGCAAGCCACGATCCGATACCTATACCACTCGGCTACCGCGGCCACTGGTGCCTGGTGAAAGTATAAATCCTGAGTGTAGAGGGAGTCACCTGATTGGTGGAATGAACATGGAAAGGAGGAGTGGCTAAGTGGTGCTTGCAGATAGAGTCGAAGTGGAGGAAAATGAGTCCTGGAGTTGCTGAGTGCCTGCTTTGTTATTGGTCAAGAGGGTGAGAAGTGAGATGTCTCAAGATTGACTGCACTGAAGTTGTGAAAAATTAAGATTGAAAACCTTGCCTGTGTGGGTGCAGAGTAGAATTTTAGGAAAGAGTTATTAAAAATAAAGTTTAAAGGAAGAAAATTACGAATTTAGAAAATCATTTGCCGGTGGCAAATGAAGAAATTTAACATTACGGGGGTTCTATCAGTCAAGGAGAATTCTCCTTGGTCTCTTGGTATTATATATATCGTGGGGTGCATAGTTTTCCAAGTTAATAATATTAATATTATTTATGAGGGGCAAGGAATCTCAAAAAAATTAATAGCAAGTTTCTTTTTGAAGTTTAAGTGATCTTAGAATATCAGCATTTCTAGTGTACATGTTTGCATGTACATTTTATCTTCTATTGTGAGTATTAGCCTTTTATATCTCAAAATTTTTTTAGACATCTTCATTTGCTTTTGGGCAGTACTCCCACGTTTCAATTGTGAAAAGAATGATTATTATATTAACGTCGCACTTTAAAACAACACGAAGGCTACTGGCGATGGATCTCAGAATTTTGACTGGCAGTGGTAACCTAATGGTGAAGGTAACGGCCGGAGTGTCATGAATTCGAAACTAGTACCGCTGATGATCCACCTAGTAAGAAGGCGATGCACGTTAAATATGTCGAGTTTCAAACATCCGCTCGTTATTGCGGTGTGTTACGAGAGAGGGTGCCATCTCAGGTGTCGTTCTCATCACTTGTCCATGGTTCAAAATAACGAGGTCCGTCGCCAAACGCCCTTGAGTAGCTGAATAGAGCGACTTTAATAGTCACTCACTCACTCACCCAAGTCTCAGTTGTGTATAGAGTGAGTGTTATATCATGTCACATTGTAAACCAACATGAGGGCTATTGGAGATGGACCTCTATAATTTGAATCTCAATCAAGTGACGAGGACGACACCTGAGCTGGCAGCCTGTCTCCTAACTAACACACAAACGATTAATGACAGATTTATCGTTATCTGCCCCTTTTTCAAGACGGGTCTTCTTTGGCATTTGGACTCCAACCCACCACACGCCGGCGACAAGTCCATGATCATAGCCACTAGGCTACAGAAGCAACAGTTTTGTATAAAATGACTTAACTCAGTGGCGCAACAGCCTATGAGGACCAGGGTCTACTGTGTCCAACTCAGTATACGCGACCCTTGGGACCTTAGGTGCATGAGCAGATGTTCCGGGCAGGTGGTCAGTCTGACACAAACCCCTCTGCAGCACTTCCCAAGCAAGCTCGGTAATCTTTATAGGTTCCACCGAAGGGATGAAAGGCTGAGTCCTGCCCATCCCGGCTTTGTAAATTCTCGGACCTGTGATGTGCAAGCGCGATGGTACTTTAACCATTCAGCCACTGGGCTTCATAAAATAATCCACGCACATTAAATCGGAAAAGACTCTAAATCTTTTGATTGGAATGACATTGCAGTTTCGAGACTGAGAGGCCAGTTCAGATGTCTTCCTCGACGGGCATTCCATATCATGAAGTCTGTTGCCTATAGCCCTCACACAGCTTTAGATTACGACGTTATTAAAAATTCAGATGTATTTAAAGCAAATTTATTTTGAAACTTCTCAGAGATTTTCAGAGATGTTGCTCCTGGTTAATTTTTCTTATTAATAAATACAGTGAAATACGTTCAACGAGAAAACGCTTAAAACGAAATATTGGTTAACACGAAATTATATAACTATCCCGACAAAAACTACCACCTATTTTGATGTATTTTTTTCCTCTTAAGGTATCCGACTACGTTCGGAACCGTGATTTTGCAAAAGCGTGTAAATGGATAATATTTATGACATGTAGTGTCACTTTAGATTGTAAATACATGTGTATAAAACTGTTTTTATATAAGGCCATTTTGACAAAAAAAAAATTATTTAAATACATACATTTTGGCAAAAATTAATTTAGAATAACCTTTTTCCAAATGTTCTTTTTGTAAAAATGCTTCTCTTGTATAATACTTTTTGCCTTGTATTCAGCTCAGACCTCTGTGTACAGAGTAAGGCTCAACTAGAATTTTTGAAACGCATAACTCGGAAGTCGGTTTATCCATTTTTTTAAAAACAAAAGGGAGAAAAAAAAAAACCCCAATAATTATTTCAAATGGTTGTAACTCTGAAAATAAGTAAATTTTTTTCAAAACATGTTGAGCCTCGTACGAGGTCTGACTTTTCAGGCAAGATATTAACTGGCTTTTTTACAAAAGGGGCTTTGGAAAAAAATTATTCATTTTAAAATTTTTATTTAAAAAATTTTTTTTGTCAAAATGCCCTTAAAATTTAACTTTATTCAAATCTAAGTGACAATATCATAAAAATTATACATTTATCCCTTTTTAAAAAATGGTTAAAAACGTGTCGGATCAACAAATTAAAATTCTTCGAAAGGGAAAATCGCTTAACACGAAAAGATTGCCCTTTTCGAAATGAACAATATACGGAAAACATCAGCCACGCAGACGAGATTTCAGAGTGATGTAAAACGAATGGGAGGTTGTTTCACATGTTTCGTAGAATGGAGACTAACTTGACTTTGAAATAAGTTTCTACTTTAGTGTTGTCAAATGGCCAATAAGAAATTAATGACTAGTTCATTTTTAAAAAATAATCGAATATATTGGTTCCCTTTTTTTCAGAGTATAATTAACAATTTAGAAAAAAAATTGGCGGCACATTTCAAGAACTTAAAAGCACACAAAAGTGCCACGGCTCAGTGGTAGAGAACCGTTGTTTTAACCATTAGAGCTTCATTACTTGAAAAACACGACAGTCCCTCATTAATCCACTTATGGTGCAGTATGGGACAGAAAAAGTGAAATTCTTTCTCAGGCGTGTCGTTCTAACCGCGGTTCACAATTACAAGGTGAGTTATCAATTGGCCTTCATTGTGCTCTAATAAAACTAAATCAAAGAGTTGATTTTATATAAGATAAGAGTATATTTTAGATTTCATATTTACTTAATTTTTGCCTAGTGAACTCCATATTAAGGGATTATTCATAAACAGGAGCATTTTTTGAAAAATCCAAATACAGGAATCCAAACTTTCTTTGTAGGAAAGTTTACTGCATAATACATACGTGTAATGACTTTTTTAATACAAGAAAGGGGATTAATGACAAAAAAAAAATGTTGAACTTCCTTTGTGAATTTATTTTAATATAAAATAAAACAATAGCTGCTATGAAATGGTTTACAGGTGACACGTTAGAAAAACAAATAAACAAACAAATAAAATTTCAGAGTTTGCAGGTTCTGATGATGGTATATAATATGAAAACAAAATTATTTAGGGTGTTTAAAAATGCACAACATTTTATACATTGATAATATATTGGTTATTTTTATATAATTTTAAAATTATTTATGGAAAAATTGTGCATATCGGTTGTAGGAACCGTGAACCCAAGCACTAGTCACGTTCTAGTTTATATCGATTTTTAATACAATAAATAAAAATGGTTCTATGAAATTTATATCGGATACTGTATTTATATAAATAGGAGAGGGGCATTATTTAATTATAATCTGTTCATAGCAATTAGCTTCAAATTAGTGCCATTTTCTTTCCTTTATACTTTAACTAAATTCCTTTCAATAACCTCAAGCAGTTGTTTAAGACGTAATGTGAGTGTCGGACTTAAAAATAATATTCTGTTTAATACTTTCTATTAAAGAAATTTATCCCTTCTCTCCTCGTTCCATCGAGATGCGACAGCCGGTTGAAAGACGGGCTTAGTTGTCATGGAGATGTGACGTCATCTCTCTTCAGTATGCTTCGAAAGCAAAACTGAAACTAAATCAACTGGGAGGGAGGTTTCTCACTCGCCCCTCTACCAGCGTTGCTGCGCTATATTCAATGTGGACTGCTATTTATTTTTATGTAACTTCAACAAATTCTTCTGTTTTTCAACAAGTTCTGATGAACGGGTAATAGAGTTTTCTGTAAGGTTCCCCGTAAATGTATAACCATTGCCATTACCGTTTACTATTAACTAAATTTTTCAAGCATTTTGCTACAATGGTGAAACTCTGGCTATTTTCAGAATGAAGAAAAGTAATAAAACTTTTTTTATTCATAAGAAAGAAACTTTACCGCTATAGTTCATTTAATCAGATGATCGTACCATGCGGAGAGAAGTGAGGAAGAAGTGGATTATGGAGATATCCTTGAATTGGCTTAAAATTCATTTTACAATCGAAATAAGTGCAAAAAATTAATCTTGTTGCTAAAGAAGAGTAATATACTTTTCTGAGATTCTATTTTCACGCATTTTAAGGTCTGTTATCTTTTGCGGAGAATGACAGCTAAAATTAAAAGCAAGGAATAAGTTTTTAATAAATTGTACTTATCAGTAACGTTACTCAATACCATTCGTGTTCTATTCCATTTGTTCATATTGCAGTTTCAGAAACCAGTATTATGGAATAATAAGCGATTTTATTGAAGCAAATATAATTTTTAACAATTTATGAGAAAAATACAATGTTAATTTACCAAAATAAATAAATATTCTTGCAGCTAACATAATATTTTTTCTTGTAAAAAAACAACTATTTACATATTAAAATTTGCCTATCAAGAAAACTCATTAGCAATTGCCAGTTGAGTTGAACGGTTCCAATTCTTGGACAAATGTATCGATATTTTATCCTGATTTTTTATTCTGTTCTATTTTATAAGCCTACATTCTTCCAAATATCTGTTTTAAAATGGTTTATTCACTTTTAATACATGATTCATCATAAAAGTAGGTAGAATATATGTGTATTTCAATCAAGTTTAAAACACTACATTTTTTAAAAAAATATTTTGAAGACTGAAAACTTAGCATCTTTTCACTTTCGTTTCATTAGCATAATTTTCACACAATCAGTGAACTAGATTAAAATGAATAAACAATTTAAAAATCTCCGTCATTACGTATTACCTATTAATCAAAACCAACTTTCCAATAACCGAGCAAATATCATTCTTTCCACGTTCTTAACGGAATAAAATTCCCATTTTTCATTTACTTCGTTCCATATATTTTTTTTCTCTTTTCAATTGTGAAACGCCCCATTTCACATAATTTACGGTATATCTTATTCCAGTACTTTGATGAAACTATTAATCATAGACTGTAATTAAGTCTTCCATTAGGACTTGTGGGAAGTTTCCTTTTTATTTTCTTCTTTCAGAATCTCGATTATGATATTACCCTGAGATAAATATTTTCCGCCGTGTGAATTAAATCACTCAAATCTCTGATGCTAATGATCTCGGTTTAGTTGTTACGTCTCTGGTGATATCGATTAAGGAGAGCACAGCTTTTGTTTGTGTTATCTAACTTTGTATCCAATCAAAGGAAGCTGATGATTTTTCATCCAATTTATCTGACTCTAGTAGTTTTTTCCGGATGGATACGTGTAGTAGGAATGATTCACTATTAGATTCTTGAAGTCATACTTTAAAAGGTCACATGCGATTTAAAGAGCCTAAAGGTATTGCATGATTATTTATTAGTGTCACACCTCAAAGTAATTTATGGCTATTGGCGACAAACTTTATAATTTTGAATCACAGGCAAGTGACATGGGTGACACCCTAGCAAGCACCCTTTCTTCAAAATTCCACACAACGTCCACGTGAGGAGTTTGAGTCTTAACAGATTTAACCTATATTAGCCCCCACACACAGTGGATCTTCTGTAGCATTTAATAGCGCCCCCTCGCAGAATTATCATGCCCTCTTAATGATGTGGGCCCCACAGTTTGAGAAACGCTTATTTAGAGGCTCCATTGTTAAGAACACCCCTAGGCACTTTGAAGTGTGACGTTAATAACCAATCAATCAAGTTAATACAGTTCCAAGAAATGTTTTGCCTAAAATGAAATGTACTTGATAATAGCCTTTATTTTTTTTTTTCCTTTTATCATTTACTACCAATCAGTCATGTAAAATGCATTTTCATAAATGTTGAGCTAAATATACTTGAGAATGGATGCATTCGTTCATTTATCTATTAAAAATTTAAAATATCTATTTAAAAATTTGAAAAAAATTCACATATCCTTACGATATTGAATGAATTTTCCGAAATACACTTAAATCTCTTCAACTTTAATGCATTAATTTGTATGCACATTTGTGTGTGAGAAATTAATTTTCAAAATTTAAAATCCTAAAATTTTACAGAAAAAATTTAACTTCGCTTACAACACATGCATCATAAAAGCATATAAATTTTATATGTGAATTTAAATTACCTTTAAGGCTAGTTTATGAACAACTTTTTCAATGCACTACAATTTTTCAACTGTATGAATTTATAAAGGGGACAGTTATGTTATGCAACATATAAGCAGTCTTACATTTAAAGTAAGAATTAAGCCCTTTAACATCATTCCAATGTGAATCTTTAATCCAGTAACCCCTTTTCTACTGCAGAATTCTCGATTTTTTTCTCCCATGTATTTCAATAAAATGATGTATGTAGGTTTCTTGTCCGAATGGGTTCATATGGTCTAGACAACATTTCTATATATAAACTAGAGCTATATAATTTTCTTAAAAAAATTATATTGCTTTATCAAAATGACATTTAGCTAGTAAAAATTATTAAATCTTAACATTGAATTTCAAGAATTTAGAATTAATTAAGCTTTTAAATCCAAGTTTAAAAATCACTGCTGAAATTTTTGAATTCAAAATGAAAATATTAATGTCCCATCTGAAGATATATGTTCTCTCTCTCTTTCTCTTCGAGGTGGCTGCCGTAGCATAGTGGCAATAGTCACAAACTCGTGACCGGAGTGTCGCAGTTTCGAGTCCTGCAACCACTGAAGACCCACCGTGTAGGGAAACAGAATCACGTTCAACCTGATGAGGCTTAAGGCTCCCTTCACACAAACGACTCCGATTCATTCACCATCAAACTTGTCTGATCGACCAGGATTCGGCTTCGTAATTTTCCGCTCATATACAAGATTTGCTTCCCGCCTTCACACCAACCGAAACCTGTTCAACCGCCGTCATTCTGATTCACGCTTGACTCGGCAGGTCAGATTTACTTCACTCAATCACTAGCAATCGGGAGCCATTTCTTAAAGAAAAAGTGAATTCAAACAAATAGTGTGTTGGTTTTTATTGTTTTTTATGTTATTTGTGTTTTTTTTTACATAAAGTTTCTATTAAAGGAACTGATTTCAGATGTTTGAAGATAATGATTTTCTTGTTAGGGTTAGCATGGGTTTGTTTTTATGCCAATAGATGGCGCTTATATTTTTGGTTTTCATAATATTCTTTTTCATTATGTAAACTAGCTCTAGTTCTTGTCGCCGAGTGTGTAGGCTGTATTTTGTCCCTGCTAATCTTGCGCAAATAATAAAATTAATTTTGCATGTATTATTTTATTCAATTTTAGAAATTTGGAAACTTTATTCTTTACTTTTTAATACTTTAAAGCAAAATGTGTTATTTTTTTTTTTTTTTGAGGAGGGGGGTGGGAATATTCTGAATGATGTTTGAAATAGCTTCAGAGATCAATTTGATAGGAATTTATTTAATTTTGGGGAAGAAAAAATTTAATATTTATAAGAGTGCTAAAATATAAAATACAACACCAATATTGTCGATAATTTTAATTTTTTAAAAATGATTCCATTTTATTACTACATAGATCTCAAATTTTGTTATATGAAACAAATAAAATGTAAATGGCATATAAAATTTTTAATTCATTAATGTATTAGAAAAGCTTTTTTAAATACATAATCAAAAAAATGGTTGTTATATGTTACAAAAGCTGTAGTATATAACAACACTTGAAATGCCTTTTAAAAACATTAGATATATTATTTGTAAAAGTATTGCATTATAATATAGTTACAATACATATTTATTATTTGTTACTACTTTTCTGACTATAATTATACTTCATACTAACAGGCAAAATATAAAAAATAAATAAATAAAACCATTCTTATATTTTTTGTTTTATGTATTTCAATTTTAAAATAAATGAATAAGGATACAGTTGTGAAATTAATAGCTTGAAACGTTAATCGTCTTAAAACATTAAAAACAGCATCCATGTCCGACAGCAACTGATGGAAGAATGAGTGACCCGTGGCGGTGTGATCTCTGTTCATTCCGAATCGCTGTGAATTTGAAAGATCGCTACAGGCTCGGAATCGTTTGGTGTGAAGGGAGCCTAAGGTATCCGACTTCTTGCAATGACTTTTTTTTTCAAAAAATGGAGATTTTTTTTGTGATTCTCAGATTTATTTAGTACATTTTTTTAAAAAAAAAAATACTAAAATTAAGAAAAGAAAAATAAATTATTAATACTAAAATGGTTAAAAATTGACAAAAAATTATATAAACGGAGCCCGCCCTGTACAAATAGTAAATAAAAAAATTCCTTTTATAAATGATCTCCAGAATAAGAGATATTTTAATTTTTACAAAAACTATAGCACATTATCTTGTTGATTATATGAAATTGCTTAGAAAAACAGTAATTATATTCACATAAAGAACTGTAAATTTTGTAATCAAACAGTGATTATAAATCTATTTTTAAAACATTTTTAAAATTTATACAGAACATACACACAAAATTTAAAAGGAAATTTTTTTAAAAAAGTTTTTGAGCACAAAACCCCCTGTCCCCTTTGAAGGGTTTTGGAAAAAAAAAAAAAGCATTTTAAAAAAATTATGCCATCTGCTTTTTCTAAAAAAAATTTTTGGTTTCTGTTTTCCCGTGAATGGAAAATAAAAAAAAAAATTCGTACTTTTTAAAAGCTAAAAGGGTGGGCTATAAAAAAAAAAACATATACCCAAAAAAGTCAAATTTTTTTTTTTAAAAACTTGATTTTTTGGGTTTTTCGGATACCTTAATATTTTCCCGTGGTGTGGTGTGGTAGTTAGGAGAAGGGATGACATCTCGGGGGACTCTTCAAAACATGATCGAGGGGGTGAAAATTGCGAGGGTTTTGCCACCATTTGCCCCCTCATGTTCTTTATTTGTGCAACATAACTCTCCAATTTTTAAAAATATAACTCCCACTTTCCCCTTTTTCCTGTCTCTCTTATTAAAAAAAAGAAAAATCGATTGATGGCGAACTCGTGTCCCGACCCCAAATGCTGTCGTAGCTTCAGGTTCTGGTAACCCTAAAGATCCTCCATATAGGGCGATTGATACACGTAAAATTTGTCGAAACTCAAAACACCCCATGATGAACCAAAAAGGGAAATTAAAAAAAGGGGGGCCAGTTCAGGGGGGTTTTCCCCCCATCATTTTATGGTTCCCGAATTATGAGATACTTTGCAAATAGCTCTCGTGTTTTTTGCTTCTAAGCGCTATATTAATAAGCATTAAATAATATAAATATCCATCTCTCTTTTGCTCTAGATCTGAATATGTGTGTGATCTTGGTGACATTCCTATTATAAAGTAAAAGATTGAAGTATTAAATTAAACACGTAACATATCCTTAAAACCTTCTGACTGGAATATCTCACAGACGGGGATGACTTGCCATGCCTGGAGTGACGATTGGGGGGTGTTTTTTGGGGGGGGCTTTTTGTGTGTGTGTGTGTGTTTCCTTGGGCCCGGGGAGAGGATCACCCAAGGGGGACATGGCGATTTTTCTTTTCCTATCAAAATGTCTTTTAAAAGGATATTCCT
>BMAV01012690.1:0-17566 GCA_019973955.1 Trichonephila inaurata madagascariensis
CATCAATTAATAAAATAAATTGTTAATAATAAATACTTAAGTTTACGTACTATATACATAAGATTATCATCAATCAAAAAAAATAAAGGGGCAAGGGGGTCGGGGAACCCTTTTTTTGCTCCACTTTTTAAAAGATATTAATCAGAAACTGATTATGAAAGTTATGCTATTTGTTTTTTTTAGTATAATTGTCTAGTAAAACTAATTTACACTAAAAGTGAATATTTTTTGGCATTCCTTTTTAATTTCCTTGTTTGGGAAAGCGTTGGGTCCCCTTGTGATTCAAGGACCCAAAAGTTGGAAACTAATCCCTTTAAGGGTTTTTTTTTGAAAATGCCTTTAAACCCCAAGGCTTCTAAAATTTCCAATGTTTGCAAAGATTCAATCTTAATTTTCATCACCCCTTTCCCATCCATACAATAGCGAATTTAAATTAAAATACATGACTTTAAAACATACAATACGACTTAAACCTCTTAAGCCCTCAACGTGTATAAGCGTCTCCTCAGCCACTTTTTTATTACCCTCAACGTATATATACCCCGAAAATATATCTTTTCTTAAATTGCTATCTATAAATATTTGAACTTTGAAAGAAAAATAAAAACTTGCACTGTTTGGGAGGATTATTTTTTCAGGGATTTTTATTTTTCCTTTTCTACCACCCACCCCAATACACCACATAGGCTTCCCCTTTAAAAAAGGGCATTTTAGAGCAAATCCATAATTTTTTATCTTTTTAAAATTAATTTAAACCTCACATTATCAATAAATTTAATGTTAATATTTTATTAAAAGCAAATCCAAAATTTAAAAGGTAATTATTAAAAAACTTTCTTTCTTAGTATTTTTGTTAATTTTAAAATAGATTTACTCCTGATCATTTATAATGTATTATATTGTAAATGGGGATTTTATTTTTTTTTATTTGGATGTATTTGTTTTTTTTTTACTTTTTTAGTAAGTTAATAATTTTTTTAAAAATTTTTTTTTTGACTTTTTAAGAGTCTCGCCCACAGTTTGAGAAACACTGCATTAACCCACACTAGCTGTGAAATAAATGTTTCTGCATTTTTAAAAAAAAAAATGCATGTAGAAATAATTTTTGTAGTAGTTTTTAAAAAGAACGGAAATAAAAAACTTTTACCCATAAATTTTTTTAATATATGTAGCAATTCAAATCGAAAATTAAAATTAATACTGAAATGAAATTTCTCAACATGAAAAATGATTAAAATGCAATATTTTCCTGGGATAAATTAAATACTCGAGTTTTCCCAACCAAAAAAAAAATGTAAAGAATACACACATACATAGAATGCATTACGAATAAACTTTCTTTCTTTTGTCAAACCTTGATAAAAACATGTCATCATGCCTGGTAAAGCACAAGTATTTCCCTATTATTAGCTAATATTGTCTGCTGACCTTGATTTTGTGGTTTGTAGCACAAAAAAGTAAATTTTGTCTTCATCCCTCTCAGTATCAAGTTAATGTCTTTTACTCCTTCCATTTAATTTTCATAGTTAATAATATCGTAAAGAAAAAAAAATAAAGTAAAAAAGGCATGAAAAATATGTTTTTGGGGAAGGATAGTGTAGAAAATTCAAGAATATTTAACGACGATTCCTTTTCTAAACAGGGAATATTTTATTATTTTTAATTTATTTTTTAAGAAAGAGTTGTAGTAATTGTTTCAGGAATATTATCCACATGATGTTTTCCTTTCGTATTTCTTATTTACGTACACTGTTCCTTAAAGGAACAGTTATCTTCCTATATGTTGCAAAACATACGCAGTTTCATGTTTTGAAACATTGCAAAACATGCATCTTTTAAATTCATTTAAGATTTGAGCTTTTCTCAACATGAGCATGATACATTTTCAAATTTTATGAATTGATTGGTTATTTATTAACGTCGCACTACACGTGGGCTCTTGGCGACGAATCTAGTAATTTGAACTTCGCTCAAGTAATGAAGACCATACCTTACCTATTTCCTCAAGTTTTTGTCAATTCTTAAGCTGCTGAGAAAAGAAATTGCTCTATTTTTCAAACTAAGCATCATTTTCTTGTTTCTGTTTCTCTTTTCTTATGCGAACAAACATTTTCAGTTTTAATTATTTCCTTTCAACTATTTTTAGTATCCCTTCGAACCATTTTGACAAACTATCTTATTGGGTGTGCAATGCTATCAAAAGTGTTATTTATTTCTACAATTTTTTTTTCTTCCCTTGATCTCTTACGAAAAAAAAGCTGAAGTATATGTGGTATTAATTTAACAATAACGAAAATGGTAGTTATATTTCTAAAGTTAGTAAGAAAACATATTACTATGTAAAAATTTTCAACACTTTATTGAGAAATAAATAAATATTTCGTAAATTAAGTTGTTCTTTGTGTTAAACTTATTGAAACTGAAGAAAAAAGACAACACTTAATCAACTTCCAACAAAGATAGAGCAATAAAGAACAATTTTGCATTTAATTCCCAAATGAAATATGGAAGGGAAAAAGGAAAAGGAGAAAGTATGAGATAAAATAATTTTAAATATTTGTAAAAAAATTTAATGTTAAATTGGAATGATCATTGACTTCCTTTAGTTCAATCAACGCTGATTAGTTTAATTTCTAATAAAATAGCACAACTTTCCTTTTTTATAGATGAAAGGGGAAAAGTTGAGACCACTTTTATTTATTTATTTCATTTATTTATTTGTTTGAGCTTGTTGAAAATTTTGTTCCATTTGTCCAAATGATCCTGTAAAAGTTTGATACAATTCAACTTTTGTGCAAGAGACAAGGATTTTTAATCAGTGGCTTTGAATTTAGTCTCTTTAAATGAGGGTATTCCATTTATTAAATGCATACTCTCAATTCTATTAGCATTCTATAAATCATTTTTCTAATAATTCCGTGGAGAGACTAAAGAAAACTTAAATTTAAATGCATTTGCAAATATTACAAAAACCCAAACAGAATTTTTGAAACTAATAACTAAAGATAAATGATGAATATAATTTGCTATTAATTAACTTATTTGCATCAGTTATGAATAATCTTTAATAATTTAGTTATATTCTATTCGGTTATAGATACTTTTCTTCTAGACTTTCATCTACGAAAATTCAACTCAAGAAAATAGCAGAAATTCACTACTACAATAAAGTTCAATCTTTAAAATTAATTTAACAACATTAGTTTTAAAACTTTGAAGAACATATTTGCCATTTTCATTTCATACTTTTCATTGAAATACTCTTGCTAATCTGGTTCCAGATTTATTTCCAAATCTACTTTTTACTTACACTAAAATTGTTTATTTAGAAGTGCCTTCTCAATTGTTTTTCTCACTAAATTTTCCTAACTTTAAAGTAAAATTATATATATTTTTTAACATTATCAAAATGTTTTTTTCTTTTCAACAGCACTTTCTAATTCATTTATGTTCACTGAAAATGTACACACAGCGCACACATATGTATACACATATAATACAAAATTTCATTCTCATTTTTAGTTTTAGCCAACAAAATCTATTAAATATACTTTATTTTTTTCATTAATTATGTAAAATTTTATGATTGTTTCTTTGTTTGACTTCATTTGTTTTATTTAATTCAAGTTTGTTTTTGTTCTGATGCATTAAAATTAGAAGCATTATTTTTTTTAGCTAAATGGTTAAAATTTGTGTGAGGCTCAAAAGCATTTTGAATTCTATGAACATATTTAAAATATTTAATAGGTAATATAAAATGATATTCAGAATATTCAAGGAACATGTTTCTTTTTCTTTCTTTTAAAATACAATTAAACACAATTCTTCATAATATGCTTTTAAAAAAGATTATTTAAATTAATATGCAAGTCTTCAACAGTAAAGCTAGTTTATTAAAATTTTTATTACAAATAATGTTAAAGCAACAGCGTACTGAATATTTTCATTCTTTTTTCAAAAAGAAGTAGTCCTTAAATATTTCAGTTCAAGATAAAATTAATGTTAAGGATAAAATGAGTTACTAAGTATTTTCGAATATGTTCAGGTCAGTTAATCGCATTTTAATAAAAGGCGAGAAAAATTCAAAATAATATAAAACTTTCTTAACTTTCAAAATTTTGACACATTTTAAAATTTCTTTACAAAATTCAATTTTTTATTAATTGTATCCTAAAGGGAAGTAATATATTTGGGGAATTCGTAGAAACATTTAACAAACTTTGAAACAAATCAGTGAATATTCTTAGGTGAAAAAAAGAATCCAACCAACTCTGTTAAATTACCCACATGATATAATTAATTGTCTATTAGAAGATTGTTTATTAAGTGGAAAATAAATAATGAATGTGATCGTTTTTGGAAAATTTTTCACAGAAATAAATAGTTTTACGCGAATATCTACGTGTGAACATTTTTTTAAAAAAAATAATTTTAAGCTATTTTTGATATTTTTTCAGATAGATTCATTGTTATTTTATTAACTCCTTGAACCCTGGTTCGGGCCCTGTGGAAATGGCCTGATTCGGGCAATAAAAGGTTTTTAAGTTCCGTGGGCGAAAAGTTCCCCCACCAAAAAGTAATTTTAGTTGGCGATACTTTCCCGCAAAATGTTTGGCAGTTTAGCAGTTTGTATATACCATACCGTAAAACAGTGGTTTTCAAACTGCGTTCCATGGAACCCTGGGGTTCCACGAGGCATACCTGGGGGTTCCACAAGTTCCAATAAAAAAAAGAAAAGAAATTTATAAGTTTGTATGCAAAATGGATTCACATTCCCTATGAAGTTTGAAAACCCAGAAGAATTCAAAACTATCCCTGTCATTAAGAAACTGAAAATTTTATTTATACATAATAACTTTATTTTGCAATAATTTTTTAACTTTTATTTATAATATAATAAAAGAATATTAAAACGTTTTATCTTTATAAAAAATATATATTGCCTACTAGATTGGGATTAGTATTAGTATGGTTTACACTATCCCGATTTCCAGAAGATAATTTTATACTTCATGAGTACAATGTCTTGTAAAAGTAAATAGTTTTCTAAGGGAAAATGTACCTTTTTGCATTTGTTTTTTTCAACAAATGAAAAAGGGGAACTTTTTCATTAGAAAAAATTTATTTTTCGAAACATTTATAACATTAAAATATCTCTTTTTCAGGATAATAAACAACAAAATATCCACACACAATCTAGTAGGCAATATATATATATATATATATATATTTCTCATCGTGATTGGCTACAAAAACAAATATAGAAATAAATTAAACTCAGAATATGTAATGCGATTACAGTGAATCTCAACAGACCTAGATTTCGACAGTCTTTGTGAAAAAATGTAAGCACATACCCCAGTTACTAAATATATTGCATGGGTAGGTGACACTTGGATTGTAGATTAATATTATTAATGAGTAAATTATATTAAAAGTAGATTAAAATTTTTAAATAATAATTGCAGTTCTTTTTCTAATTGCTTTACATAAAGTACCTTCAACATGTTGTGTGACATGCTTTAAATGTTATTTAAAAATATATTCTTCTACAGCAGTGTTTCTCAAAATTGGGGGCGCCCGGGGACCGATACCCCAAAAGGGGGGCGCGGGGCATATCGAAAATAAAAGGAAAAAATTAATTTACTGGAATAAAAAAAAATATTTTCTGATATAATAAAAATACGATTTACATTGATAAATTTATATATATCATCTGGTGAAAAAGGTCATCAAAAAAAAAAAAATATTTTGTTTGCTTTGCTGTAATCCTACGATGAGATTTTTATTACGTTTCTTTTAATCAAAAAAATATTATTTTTGCTGACTTTCGAACTTAGTGGTATGTTATCTGCACCCCCTTTTTTTAGGGAAGTTGTAAATTATATAATTCTGTTGCGCTTTTTCACAATGTGAAAGATTTTTTATGATACATGGAAAAATATTGGAGCACTTTGAAGGATTAATTGGCCAAGATTTTTGATTTTAGGGGAGTCTACTGAAACATAATACAAAATCTTTAAATTCTAAGGAAAACTGTTTATTTGTTACCAATGACCTTGACAGAGAATCCCCCTAATAGACGTCTTAATGGGGCTAAAATGAATTGATCACATATCCCCTTTTTTTTGGGGGGGAAACTTTTTTTTAGAATCTTAGGATACTTTTTTTAACCGAGTTTCCGACACGATCACTTTTTCAAAATATTTTCTTGAACATGCTTCATTTTCCCCAAATTTTTTAAAACTTAGTGGTTTTAATTGTGATGTTTTAGACTGATTATGGTTTATAAATGTAAATGAGCGAATTTTAAAAAAAAAATTGGACATCTGTGATCTCTCTAAAAGGAAATTGAAGCGATCAAACAAGGGAAACACTTGCTAAAAATAACATATTAATCATGTTAGGAAAAAATTTTTTAAGAAAAAAATAAACATGAAACGAAAGGAAAATTTTCAATGCTACATTAAGAACTTTATAAAAAGAAAATACAAAACCATAAGTGTACCGCAAAATGCACTTACCCCCGTCAAAAAAAACACAACAAAAAAAAGTTCAACAGGATATTTGTCGATCATCAACGGACATTAAAAAATTTCAATAACGTAACAAAAAAGTGACAGTTTTTCTTGCAAATAACTTTCCTGTAAAGTTAGCAAAAAATGTCTGTGATTTTGTTTTTTGGGGCACGCATTTTTGGGCAATTTAGTTCGTTTTATTGGAATTTTCTCAATTTATGAAAAACAAACAGAAAAAACCGAAATAGGTAAGTATTTTTTCTCTTAGTTAAATTATTCATGAAATTTTGATTTTTTTTCTTGTATATTTAAAAAAATTATAAAAAAATGGGTTTCATCACTCCCGGACCTTCGTTAGTATCAGGGGCACACCTGATCCCCGGGGTAAAACATTTCGAAGTTTTCTCGCTTTAAATTTAAAAAAAAACCAATTGTTATTCATTAAATTTTTATTCTTTTTTATTATTTAAAATTTATTTAAATCTAATTCTGCGGGCTTAAAATTACAGTTCATTCAAAACCGTTTATAATATGAGTATTCATTTCAATAAATCATTTTTCATTTTTTCATTGTCTGCCAGTTTTACTCTCCTTACAATTAAAACTATTATATCAAGAATAAATATTATCTTTTTTTAAAAAAAAAAACTCGTGTTAAGAGTGGGCTTCAGCCATTTAAGAACAAGTTTAATAATTATCAGTGACTTCCCCATGCTTTTTTGCAGAGCAATGTTTTTAAGGAAGGCTAAAAATTTGAAATTGACACTCAGGTTATTTTTTTTATATTTAGCTCATATCTAATTTTTGTTTCAAAAAAGCCATCGCAGAAAATGGTTCACAAAGGTATGATGTTAATAAATTAAAAATAAAAAAAATTTTTTAAAAAAAAGCTTTTATTTAAATGCTCTAAAAGAATAAAATAAAATTTTTTTTTAAAAAATTTTTTTTCTATCAACTTATAAAAACGTTACACAATTTATGATATAAAAGCTTGTCCGAGATTTACCTGTGTTGATAAACAAGCAAATTAAATAACTTGATCTGATTGATTTAAATTTTTTAAATTTTTTAATCTAAAAGTTAAAACAGTTTAAATCCGCGACCAGCTTTTATATCATAAATTGTGAACGATTTTTTTAAGTTGAAAAAAAAATTTTTTTAAAAAAAAGTTTTTCCCAAACATTTTAAAAAAAATTTTTAAAAAATTTTTACTTATTATTTTTTAACTGATATCTATATTTTTTTTCTTCTAAGCACCCCCACATTTTGCAATATGTTCCAATTTAAAAATTAGTGAAAGGAAAAATAACATAATAATTTTCCTATTACTTAATTTTTTTTTTGTTTTAAAGTAACGTATACAAAATTTATTACTTATGTTATTAATTTGTACGATTTATAATTAAAGATCGTGTATTGGCAGCTTTAGCGTCAAAAGAAGTGCGTATTATTGCATTCAGTAATTTATTAATGTATAAGGGGGCGATAAAATTGTTGGTGATTGAAAAAGGGGGGCGCCAGTATTGAAGAAAGTTTGAGAAGCACTGTTCTACAGTGGTGTAACGCGAAATATTAGCTCCCCCACACAACAAAGTTATGCTTTGAGCTCCAAACCGTACTTGGTGTCAGTCAGGCTTTGGGCCCCCACCACTGTTCTTAGTGTGTGGAATAGGGTTCCAATAAAATACCTTTTAGTTCCAGGGGTTCCATGAAAGCACATTCAAGTACTAGGGGTTCCTTGAGTTGAAAAAGTTTGATCACTGCCGGAAAGGATTGGGGGAATTCAAAAGAATCTGAGGGACAAGGAATTCACAATAGCTTATATAAATAATAGTATTTGTGTGTATTAACTTGTTATATTTATCTTGAAAATTATGTCAATTGATTCATTTTGCTATAATTTGAGCAAAAATTACTGTAATCCATTAACATTCTCCATGTATGTGAACATATTAAATATAGTAGGTATTTCATTTAATTTTTTATATAAAATGTTCTATTTTTAATATTTTGAGGATATAATGAACAAAATTAAAGATAATTCCCCCCCCCTATTTTTGGCATATTTTTCTTGAATATGTTCCACTGGAAAGGGGTTAATGTAGCATTTCAAAGCAAAGCGAGAGCTATTATTACTTCAAGACCTTTTTGTTTACTTCTTGCAAAATCTGGATTCATTCGACAACTTTATTTTTTTCATAAAAGTATTTAATCTATTTGAAATTATAACGTGAAAGTTTAGAAACAATTACTTATGAGTCGGAGTGTTTATTTTGATTACCATATAGATCACATTATCTAAAAGACAATCGGAAATTTTTATTACATTTTTCAATTCCTACTATTCGGTCACACTCTCTCTATATTTATTTATCGTGGTGGAATTTTCAATCGTTAATAAAATACATTTTAAAGCACTCAATTGAGCTGAAATTTTATATATATATGATTCTTTTGGATGACAATACAATAATTTAATTATAATTAATAAAAATTGATTGATTAAAACTAATTATTTAAAAATTACAAATACAGCCATGTTGGCATCTGTTTTGTCGACTTGTGTCAAAACTTAGAAAGATTTTTTTTTCCTCACGTTTTAAAATTATTCAGTTAGACGAAATTTTATATACACGATTGTTTTTGGATGGCAATACAATACTTTAATGATAATTAATAGAAGGTAATTTACCATAATGTTGTGATTCTGTCATATGCATATACATATTAATTGTAACTATTTAATAAAAAGCAGCTAAAATAAAAAAAAATTGTTGATCTAAATATAGGAATTGACTTAAATTTTTTTTTTATATTACTTGTTATTAGTATATTTTGGCTGAGAATGAGATTGTTAAAAAAAAATTATTTTCTGCACGTTTTTTATTTTTATTTTCTAAATGTAACAAAAACGTTAAATCTTATACCTATTTTGAATACAATTTGTCAAGAAGTTAAAAAGTCTCTTTTAGTATAATCATGGGTCTTCTTTATTATTATCATTGTTATTATTATTTTTATTTCTTTCATTCTGTTACAGCATGTGCTTAAAATTGGCATTCACGTTTGGAGGGAAGAAAAAATTCATATTTCGATAAGCATGGTGATAACATTGATAGGTTGATATTACGCCGGTCTTTTTTGTCTCATCTGACTGAGCACAAACGTTAAAATTTCTTGAATTTTTTTTAAATTAAATTTATTCAGGAAAGTAACAAAACATAGAAATTCAAAATTACTTTACTTCTAGTACAGACCCTGAGAAACAAATTCGTTACTTAAACTTTTTTTATTGTATTTTTCTCTTCCTATACAAGCAAAATAAATAAATAAATATATATGAAAGAAATTTGTATAATATTTCGAAAACCAGAAATAATAGATAATAGAACTTGCAACAGAAATAACGTAATAAAATATAAAGCAAAACATGAAGATCGAAAAATACAAAAGGAGCTATAAAAAGAACCTAGCGGTCAAGAATGCAATTTGGACTTAGGACCAAATAAGTGGGGTTAAACTAGTTTTGAAGGCGCTTGACCTTTGCCTTTGCAACTCGGTGCGGCAAATAAAATAAACAAAAATTCAAGAGTATACAAAAAACTCACAGAGAGTTTATATATATTTATATACCATACCATATGCCTGCCTGCTGCTCCATACCTGCCATATATCTATATATATATATATATATATATATTTAAAATGTTAACTTATTGTAAGAAAATAGATTATACTTATAAAATTAGGTGGTTTTTTTGTATTAGAGCTTGTGGATCGTCTTAGGTTAAAAGTTTTAATAGTTATTAAATTTTGTTGAATATAATGCATTAGTTAAATGCATTAGATTTTTTTATTAATCAGTTGTTTAGTTAAAATAATTTTATTCTTTTTAGTTTAAGTTAAAATGTATATCTACAATAAATATAAATAAATAAATATGGTGTAAAGACCCGCAAGTATAACATGTGTATTTTTTTCTTTCTTGTACTTGAAGATTTGGAATTATTTTTAATATCTTCGTTTAAAATCTGAAAAAATTCAGTATAAAATGACTAGAAAAAGCTTTAAAAATATAGAATTTTGCTACTAAAAGAATTTCGGCATTGAATTTGGTATAATAACTTCAATTTTAAAACAACAGAAATATTTTTAAAAATAAGTAACAATTTTTAAGAATGTTTTCAGTTACTTCTTGATAGTAAAATGTAAATAATAACAAATGATAATAATATAACTTAAGCACATAACTTTGAAACTAAGTAAGAATTTAATGTTTTCAGTTAGGATGGTATCTGAACACTTTTTCCGTTTCCTATTTGTGATACAAAAATTTGATTTATTCGTGGTGAATACTAGCGCTAAAAAAATTAATAAACATTGATTTTCAGTGTTTAATATCAGTAAATTTCACCAAACTTATTCAGTTTTCTTTTATATTACTTAATATCAATTCCATTCTGTATCAATTCTCAAATACACTTTCTTTTAGTATTTGACAAAATTCTTACGAAACCTTTTTTTTTAAAATCACAAAGTGAAGAGTTCGAATTACTATTTATCAGTGTATGGCGCACAAGGGGGAAGGGTCCTGGGTCCAGACCCCCACAAAAATACTGATTTTTCCCGATTGATTATAATTCTAAGTATATAGTACGTAAAATTTAATTAAGTATTTAAAATTAATGATTAATTTTATTAATTAATGCTAATTCTTTATTCAATAATTAGTTTTTTACTGTGTTTTGTTCCCGAAAATCGACAAAATCAAAAGGAGCATGATACAAGAATGGTGAACTTTCGACCCCGAACCCCCCTTCCCCTTGAAAAATTCCTGTGTGCGGCACTGCTACTTACGGATATATAAGTTAAACTATAGTCAGGTGCAATTGAGAAAAAATTTAGTTAGGTTCTCTCTTTTTAATTTATTTATGGGATTTTATAACGTTATGCAGTTGTTATTGTCTTGTATGAGTCTTTAACTGTACAGATATGAAGTTCAGCTGTCTTAATCGTATTGATTAAAATTTCAAAATATACTCATTATAAACTAAATGAAACTAAAAAATACCGCTTTAAAATGCGAATTTTGGTAAAATCCACTGTTGTTCTCAAGGATAAATTTAATAGCACTATCATCTTACAAAAATCACGATTGAAAATATAATAAATTAGAGCAGACGAACTTCAAAATTCTGTGAAAAAGATTGTTTATTCAAGAATTTTTTAGATATTTATCTGTGGATATGCAGTTAATGGAAATAGCTTACAACGCAATTTATTCAAAATTAGAAATATTTCTGTCCATTAATGTTGCTGAAACATGTCAATTTTTTTTTATTTCCACCTATAGCCATTTCTAAAACAATATTTTTTGGAAAGTAACATCGTGTATTCAGTTGTGTTACTTCTATTCCTTTCATAACTATCTGAATATTATCCAGAATCCTTGAAGTATACACAATACTTAGTATTTGACTTAGTTAATCACTTATATCTGTGTTCTTGAGGCAATATAAACAAATATAATAAATTATTCAAAAAGCGTTATATATTATTTACTTTGCAATAAGCTTTTGAAACAAGTTGAAGAATTAAACAACGCTTAAGAATTAAGAGATTAAAAAATAATATAATTTTATTTATTTTTATTAATACACACTTGAATTCAACGTCGTATTCTTTTTTTTTATCCCTTTTTGTTTTAAAAATATCACATTTCTCGTGGGATACTATGAAAAAAGAAATTATAATAGTTCGTTTCGTAAACACTAGTAATTTAGGATTACTTTATATAGGCCTTCAATATTTATTTCACAAGATAACTAGGCAATATATTAATTTGGAAGAAGTTTTTTGGGTCTTGCAAATATTAAATCAGAAAGACTTGCTTAGAATGTTTTTCCTTTTGGAGAGAATTCCATGCATGTGTCTTTCTTTTATCTTTAAATAATGCAATAATACAATTATTGAGTAATTTCTAAAGAACTATTTTTTTTTTGATAACCTTCAAAATAACTTTAACTTCTGAACATTTTAAAAGGAAAGAGTTAATTAGATAAACAAATTAGTAAATATAATAAACGTAAAATATTTTTATAAACTGAATTATTTATTTGGTATTATATGGTACAATGTGCTGCATATCTTGGTACAGAAAAACAAAACTAAAAATGATTTTAAATGATTCAAAGTTTGATATTTAAAAAAAAAAAAATTACCGAGTGGAAAGATATATAAAAAAAAAGTTCAAATTTTTTAGGACCTCATTTGAAGCAATTAATCACAAACAATACTCTCTACATAAACAAATGATAAAACTACCACTTTTTTAAATACGGAATGTTTGCTGAAATTTTATCGCCTTCTGGTATGCAATTCTTGAATTATTACGCAAGATATTAAAAATAAAGTAGTTTATAATTTGTAAAAAAGGAATGAGGGATTGAAACAACATCGCATTTCTTTCATGTCAGCGTGTTGTAGATATCGTTTTAGTCACGAATCGAGATAAGATAAGGATTCATCTTCTTTATATGAAGCCATAGGAAGCCTTTTTTGAGAATTAGTTTCTTTACCTCACGACCCTGCTGTACATGCGACCATACGTGCTCGTTCAACAACGGAAAAAGTACTGCAATCTTGATTTCGGGCTGAACGATTAATTTCTACTTGAGAACTGCACGCTAACGTGTCCATTTTAGTCTTTTAAATTAGTCGTGGGAAATACTTCGTTGCTATTTGCCACTTTGTAGCTTTGACTTATGATTTTGTTATTTATATGCTTATACTTGCATCTCCAAAACTCTAATGAAAGTACCAACTATTTGAAATATTTAGATGTATTCGGTTTATAACAAAACTTTTTCATAACTCATAAAGTATTAGATTTTCTTTATTTTGAAAGAGCTACACCGATTTTGAAAGAAGATATATCTCATATGAATTTGTTTCTGTTAATTTAATCATGAAATAAAATAATATCAATGGGCTAAATTCATGACGGTCACATGATAAATGCAATCACGTGTTCTCCATAGAATAAAAAAAACCGACCTTAGACTTGTTGTTGTTCTACTTGTAAAATTTAAATCAGATTTCCAATTTGATAATTGGGTACATATATTCTAGTATTAAGATTCTTTACAATTTTTTCAAAATTTAAAAAATAATTCTTACATTATATGTAAACTTTTAATTCAAGTGCATTTTGTTCATCTATATGCGTTATTATTGTTGACAAATTTTGTACATTAAAAAAATGTCAGCTAAAAGAGTGAATGTTGGCAGCAGTGAAGCCTATGAATTGCTTCGATGGAAATACGTGATTGCAGTTATCATGTGACTACGATTTAGGCAAATGATATATATATATATATATATATATATATGCATGTACATATATAGATAGATAGATGAAAAATTCAAATTATATGTATACTGTTTTTTGTGCTCAATTTGTACTTATTTAAAAGTTTATTATGACAGGCATAATATTCTCAAATTACCTAAATAAGCTATGGATCTTAAATACATATTTAAAAAGTGTATATAAATGTTTCAATTAAGTATTAAATGTATAAAAAATGTGTGAAAATTCGCTGATATAATTTGAATTTTATGAACATAGAATGAAAAAATGAACATAGAATGACCCATTTTCAAAATATTATCCTTTTGTGAAAAATGCTTCTATTATAATAATATTTTTGCCTTTTATACTCAGACCTTTTTAAGTGGCTAAAACTAAATTTTAAATATATAACTTAGAAGTGGGTTTATCCATGTTTTAAAACAGCAGAGGGAGAAATTTTAAAAAAAAAAAAACGCCGATAATTATTTCTATTGGTTGAAACTCTAAAAATAAGGGAAATTTTTTAAAAACCCTATTGACCTCTGCCCGGAGGCCCAAAATTAAGCAAAATATTTTATAATAAAGATTTTCACAAAAACTTGAAAAAGGTTAATTTTTGCGAAATATTGTATTTAAAAAATTTTTTTTTGTCAAAATTCCAAAAAAAATTTTATACGTGTATTCTAATCAAAGTGACACTAAATATAAGGGAAATTATCCATTTCGCGCTTTTTTTAAAAACAGGTTCGAAGTAGTGGATATCTTAATGCTTTATTATATCAATTTCCTCAAAAAGGGTTCATAATGAAGCCAAAAAGTCCCCAAATTGCCAAACTTAAAATTTTTTTTTATATGATAACGTTTCCTGCAATCTGACAAAGAAAAAAGTATTGAATTAGCAGCGATGTTAATTGGCTGGCTTGGATTAACATCTCTCTATGGACCTTTCCAGGATCCTAAGAAATGTTCAGTATATCCTCAAAAAATTGTATTTTAGAAGTATATAATGTTAACAAAGGGTTTTGTGATAAAATATTAAATTTTAAATAATTTTAAAAAACTATAATAAAAAAAAAATGTTCAGGGTTTAAAATTCCCCCTTTAGAAGATACTCGTATTTTCAGTACCATCTTTAACTAACAGGAAAAAAATATGTCTATAGAAAATTCTTATAAATCATTATTTAAGCACCAGTTAAGCTAAAAACGATTTAATAACAGATAGTCTTTTCATTCTGTTGTGCGTAACCAGAGGATGAAATGTATTGTTATTATTATTTTCGAACGTGTATATTGTTATGATAAACAATGTTTCCTTAAATACCTACAAGGAGTGATGCGGTTTCTGGAGAAGGCAGTATAATCTGGCTAAACTCCCTCAGTAAAATAAATAATAATATTCAGTTTCACTTCCTTTAATTCATATATTTTCAAAAAGCCTCCCCCCACTCTACTGCTTTTCTTTCTGCATTCAACCTTCGATACTTAAAAGGTAATTACACAAACGGTAAACATATTACATTTGCCCTATGTAAGGATTCACATTTTTAGTTAAGAGTCAAATGGGAACTTGGGCTTTTAATGAAACCTCGGCTCACACTTCAGTATCGACAAGAATACCCCCAGAAAAAAAGATCTCATCCCGGGGAAAAAAAGAGTTATACACTCACTTGAAAAAACCCGTGCAACGCCGGTCTGAATGGAGGGAAAAGAAGCCTGTCTGACAAAGAAAAGAAGTGGAAGAAATTTCGAAAAAGAGAATTTAAATGATATAAATATAGAAATCACTATCATCGCACCACACACCCGGGGCTGGCGTCCCCGAAAAAAGGGGGTTTCAAAAGGGTAAAAAAATTTTTTACCCCGGAAAAAGGCCCCTGCAACCAATAAACGGGGAGGAAAAACCCGTCCGACGGGGCAAGGGGGAAAAACTTCGAAAAAAATAATTTTAAGTATTGATAAGAAACCACCCCAAAAGTGCTGACACTAAGAGGGAAGGGCAATTTCAAGGGAAAAAAATTTACATTTAAAAAACCCCTGCAACGCCGGGGGCAATAGTAAAAATAAAAAATAAAAATAAAATGTACTTAATTACAGGTATTTCATATTTTATTTATTTATCTCCGATGAAAAATATGTAAAATTTAAAAAGCCCTAATCGAAACTGCATATTTTTTACAACTGATTTCCTGTAAAGAAAGATTCACTTCAGAAAAGTCAAAATAATCGCAATGACGTTTAATAACCGTAATTCTTGGAAATTACAATAAAAAATTGCTGTTTTAAGCATTTGAGATTTTATCTGCTTTCATTACTCAATTTTAAGTCATCCTGTTTCAATATCTTCAATATCGATCTGAAAAATTTCTTTTGTTCCTTTGAAAGAATCCTTCAATTGTTTTTCTAAAAAACAATTAATGTACATGAGTTGGAATTACTCTAGGTTATTTCGTTAAAAGTAAACAGATCGAAAGAAAAAAACTGTACAAGGTAAGACAATGACTGCAAAATATAACTTTTTTGTATTATAAATATAAATGTACGTGTGCGTGCGTTTCTGTAAAATCATATGACAGATCACATTAATTGCTTGATTTCGCGAGCAGTGTTCTTCAACACTTTGGAAATTTTACATGGACTCCACAAGGTATTAAAATTATGTACTATTTGTTTAATCATAGGGCCAAAATTTTTGTAAATTTTTTAAAAGATCGTCTTAAAGGCAATTTGCTTGCACAAATAAGTGTAAATAAATACTTTATGAATAAAATAAATCTTAGACTTCTAAAAAACCCTGTTTTAAACGAAAGATAAATCAGAAAAACCCAATGAAGGAAAAGGACAACTTATCAAATATCAGATTCGTTTTAAAACAATTTAAAAGGGGAAAGGCTCAAATTTTTTGATTTAAAAAGAAACGTTAAAGTTTTTTAAAGTATAAACATTTTATTTCCATTATGAACAATGGACTTAAAAATATTTCTCAACGTGTGTCGCAACAAAAACAAAATATAAAAGCAAATTAACATAGCATTCGAAATTCGACTGCAGATAACTTCAATAGACCTAGACTTCGATAATTCGTGTAAAAAAAAAATCGCAAAAACCATATCCCAGTTATTGAATATAATGTTATGGTGGTTGACAACCGGATAACACGATTTAATGAGTCAAACATATTAATATTATTTTAAAAAATTTAATAAAAAAATACGGTTTTTATTTCTTAACTTAAATTACCTATAAACTACTTTTTTTAAATAAATTATTTTAAGTATATTTAATTTTTTTTTTTTTGGGTGGGGTTTTAGAAACACCTTTTAGTTCCAAGGGGGTTCCTTGAGTCGACAAATGTTGAAAACCACTTAGAAATTCCAATATGGAAGGATGTTATTCATAAACATTACTGAAAAAAGATAAATTGTCCGTTATAGTACTGTATAATATTCTAATTTAGTATTTATTCTCATTCAAAATTAGCAACAAAAGGAAAATCGTGTGAATCTCTTCATGGTAATCTAAAGCACTTTTTCAACTTTTTACGAGAGCTGAAAGAGAGGGAGAGTAATAAGAAACGAATAAAAAAACCAGTGAGCTATGAAAATGAGATGCGTAAGTATAATCGATCGTTTAACGACGGAAATTTCTCATTAATTCCTTCGATAGCACCGATTAACGCTTTGCTCCTATTCCGA
>BMAV01012691.1:36034-72274 GCA_019973955.1 Trichonephila inaurata madagascariensis
TTTTTTTTTCCATTTCATAATTATATACACTCTAAATTACGCGTTAAATACTTGATTTTTATTTCCACATTTTTTTTGATAAAGTTAGTCAGTATATTTGATTATATAAAGAACCTTGAGAAGATTTAAAAGACACATTTAAACTTAAGTTAAGGTATCCGACTACTTTTGGAACCATTATTTTTCAAAGGCGAACAAACGATTATTGTTTTAATATTTAGTGTCCCTTATATTAAGGGACCTTAACTTAAGTTTAAATGTGTCTTTTAAATCTTCTCAAGGTTCTTTATATAATCAAATATACTGACTAACTTTATCAAAAAAAATGTGGAAATAAAAATCAAGTATTTAACGCGTAATTTAGAGTGTATATAATTATGAAATGGAAAAAAAAATTAAATATCATGCTATAAAATTTTATTACAAAAAATTCAGAACTGTAGCAAGGAATTGTAACAAAGAGGAAGAAACTAACAGCTAACCAGATCCTGAAATATACCACCACTGAAACATTTCGAATACACATATAAAATTATTTTAAGAATATTATTACAATAAAAAATACTTAAACGCAGTTTTTTCGCCAAAAATTCAACACAGAATTATCATTTTCCTTTTATGAAAAAGCCTTCCATAATAATAATATTTTGCCTATATATATAGCTCACTAGGAATTTTGGAATGCATAACTTAGAAGTGGATTTATCTATATTTTAATACATCAGAGTGGAAAAATTTTAACAAAGAAACAAACAAAAAAACAATTATTATTTTAATTGGTACTAACTCTGAAAAAAATGTGAATTTTTCAAAAACCCTACTTCAGGTTCTCTGGGAAACTCTTAGCTATATATAAGCAAAATATTATTATTATAGAAGTATTTTTCATAAAATGAGAATGTTTTGAAAATAGGTAATTCTATATTTATTTTTTGCCAAAATATTGCTTTTAAATAATTTTTTATTATAATAATATTCTTAAAACAATTTATACATGCATTATAATCTAAGTGATACAAAATATTAAAAAAATATTCGTTTGTATGCTTTTACAAAATGACTGCTCCAAACTTAGTCGGATACCTTAAGTAGAAACAAATAACTATGTTGTTCATCAAAAATTTCAGTTTAGTTGTGTAAAAATGACGAGGAAAGATATAAAACTATAAATTCAATCGATTTTCAGAATAATTTCAAATTTTTGTGCATAAATTTGTAGTGTGAGTCACTAATTCGTTATTCATTTCTCGATTACGATTCAAAACTAAAATGATTGACTAAGGTCTAATGAACGGTACTGAATAAATTTTCTGTTTTTGCATGTTATGTTTTGCTGAATTTCTATATTTATTATTTGATTTAAATCCTGCTCTGTTCCATGTATTTCTTTTTTATTAAAATATTAAAAAAGGATAAACTTTAATCTGTTTGAATCATTTTTACATTTAAATCTGTTTTCCTTTAATTATTAAGAACAGAAGCCAAACGTAAAATGGATTTTTATTTAGAAAATTGTTAATCTTATAGAAGCTCATGTAATAATAACACACGCTTACATATTCCCATTTATCATCCTTTACATCCTATATATTTAGGAATTTTCTCCAAGCAAACATTTTTTTTTTCGCTTCGATGTATGAAGCTAAATCTCTGTGATATTAAAATTTAAAAAAGAATAAAAAAATATGGAATATTTTCAGACTGAAAAAAATATAATTATTCTAAATAAATAAGATTTGCAATACATGTGACCTCTATAATTCCAATACACAACTGAAGTTTGTGTGTGAATATGATTTTATTAAATTGAATATACTTTTGTATCTGGGAAAGTACGCTGTGTTTAGTGTCTGTTGAGCGAAGATTTAATGTTTGATCAATATAGCTCAGCTACCTTTAAAAATGTTTTCTTAGTTATTACCTTTTTCTTCTTTATTTTAGGTTATAAAGGGCGTAAAAGAAGTGAAGAAAAAATGAAAAGAAAATACGCTAAAGATCTCAAGAAGAATTAAAATACAACAAAAGATATTTAATATCTTTAGATTGAGTGAACTAACATTTTTGATAAATACTGCTTCATCTTTCTTCAAAAGTGCATTTTATTTCAACTCCAATAATACTCTGCTTCTTTCGAGTGAAATGATTCTGTACATTTTTCTTCACTGAAATATTTCTAGTCAGAATGACAAAATTATCTAAAGTAACTTGCAAATAAACCGATTTTTTGCTGGCACATGCCTTCTCAAACTACTGTCATCATGTAAAAAGCAAGAACAAATCCTTTCTTCTAAGATGCAGTACAAAACCAGAAAACCCAAATGCACCGGAGAAGTATGCTTGAAGCACCAACCGTGTGTTAAAGAACGACGATCCTCCTGTACTATAGTACACATCGAACTGGTCACGTCCTGGCCAGTAACTGTTTTGTGGATCCTCTTGTCATGGCTGGTTTCTACCTTAGCCACGACAGCTTACGTGCATCCAGAATGGTTCGTAAGAGAACACTATTCCAAGCATGAAATCCTGAACTATGACAGAGATGCATTGGTGTCTACCATGGGCATGGTGTCCGTGTGCTACCGTGGCCATGATCAGAAAGATACCGACGAGCTGGAGTGTCACAACTTCGACGAGGACTTCCCATCTAGTTCTTGGCAGACATCGTACGTGCTGTTTGGCAGCGGATGTGTTCTTCTGACTTGGTGTTCCATTCTCGCATTTTGCAATATATGGATCATTGGCAAAAAGAACAGACAGTTGGTTGCCATGCTTATAGGCCGAATACAGCTTGTTGCAGGTAAGTGTTATCAAATTATTTTTATTATTGGCACTATGTGCAATTCCTTTCTAGGTTGAATCTTGTTTTAGCGCACACCTTTATTAATCGCCAACTTGAGGAGTTTTTCTCGTCGAGTTAGAAAGAAATCTAGAACGGGAAATCGCCTTGGCACTTCCTTGCTGAAGGTGTGAACTAAACAAGGATTTTACCCCATTCGGGTCCGATTTGAAAAATTCGAATTATAAATATTTAATATATATTTCGTTATAAATACTACTTTACTCATCAGGTTTTAATGTAGAGGGGACTCATAACGTTTTTATCAATTTTCAACAATGCCTTAGAGACTATAGCTTCCTAGTCCGTTGGCTTTAGTTCAAATAAGGGATTCGTCCTCACCCAACAATAGAAGGGGAGATGCACGTTAAACCTGTCGTGGTTCAAAGTCCTCACAATGGCGTGGTGTGAAAGTTAGGAGATTGGAGTATCGGCTCCAATATCGTCATCACTGGACCGTGGATCGAAATTACGAGGTCCATTGCCAGAAGCCCACTTGTTGCCTTAAGTGCGACTTTAAAAACTCACTCACTAGAACCTCGATAAATTTAATGTGCATCAGCTCCTCCACACAGTGGGTCTTAAGTCGCTCTAGCACTCAAACTCATGACTCGACAATGTCAGCCACGAGTTCACGACCATTAAGCTCTCATTTACTACGGCATTCTCTTCAAGGGATTTCCTACTCAAGAGGGTTGTATTTTAAATATTAGTATTTACAAGAATGCGACATCATACATTTTACTTACAAGAAGATGGCATTAGAAGTTTCGTACATAAATTATTTTTGAGAAATGTAACTAATTAACTGTACACCATTAAATTCCATCCTTTATAAATCTTGTTATGTACTATTTCATGCATATTTATAAAAAATACGCAAACCTACTGACGCTATTAAGTAAATCCTTTGTCTTAAGTCATCTAGAATTAATTATTCGGTTCATGTATTCAAAGAATTCGTTTCCTAAATCTCATTATAAATTTGTCTGGGACTATAATAATTCCATCCAATATTCTTGAGTTTGCTTAGTATTTACTTATAACAGAAGTCAGAGAACTTTTACGATTTAATGCGTGCTTATATATAAATGGAATATTTGTACGTGACTTTTAGCATGTAAATGCAAGGGTTTCTTATTCAAAATGAAGATTTTCAACTGAAATTCCTTTTGTCTTCTAAAATATAAAGGCTTCTTAATATAAACTTCTCATGGAAATTTTTGTCTGTCGTAAAATGACAAATGTTCTCGAAAGTATTTTTCATTGTTGATAATTTTTGCTACGAAACACAATGATTGTAATTTTTAATGTAAAAAAGTATTTATCTTTAAATGCGGAGAAAGTTGTCACACACACAGTTAAATTAAATAGATTTAGATTTTTAATTTATGCAACCCTTTTTTTTCAAATGTGAATTGGACTATAACATTGGTATATATTTAGAATAATTAAATCAAGGATAAGTTAATGACTAACTGAAATTTCGTTGAATTTTTTCTTTTTTAAAAAAAGGAAGATTTTTCATCTAATGAATTGGTTAAATTTAATTTTCAAATTTATTTATATTGAATGTTTTTTAACTTTTCGCAATTTAAGTATTTATCTGAATAAAATTTTGAAAATACATTTCTCACACATTTACAATTATATTTTAAGATCATTTTATAAAATAGAAAAAAAAAAAAAAACGTTATATATCTCAAAATATCATATTTAAAAAAAAAATCGATTTTATTTTTTAAAGCAAATGATTATGCGAAACCAAAATTTTAATTCAATTAAAAATTCAAAACTTCTTTATGTCGAAACATTTTGAAAAAAATGAATCCCAAAGAGAATTTTGTATGGTTTTAAAAACACGTTTTGCAGTGAAATAACAATCAAATAAATTTAGTTAAAGAAGATTAAACTTTTTTAAACAGATCAAATTACTTTTATTCCACTTTCCTTTTTCAAATCAAGTATTTTCTCGATTATGATAAATTACATGAATTAATACAGAATAAATAATGTTTAATATCATATATATAAACAATTCTTAAATGTGTTTAATAAATATAACGAATCATTGAATAAAAGCCCTCTACGCTCAAAAGAATGCAAAATTAATGATTACTTTCAAAAGATTGAGGATTCCTGTTTATTTATTATAAAAAAAAGGTATGTTTTTTTTAATCTCTTGGCTTTTTCCTAATAATCTTTTTTCCCCAATTAATTCCTCATTATAATTTATTCGTCAGATTATATGCCTCAGAAACGGAAATATAATTCTTTTGAACCTGTAATTTTTTTAATTGAATATTGATAGTAAAAAAAAAAAGTTATATAATTCTGTTTTTTCTACAAATTATTTAACTTATATTAACTCTATTGTCTTCTTTTCGACTAAAAACATAAATACTTATATTCAATTAAGATTATGATACAGAGATAAAACTATTTATATTAATTAGAATAATTAAGCTAAATGTAAGAAAATATTAATGAATCCATGTAGGGAATTTACTTTTAAAATAATCACCGTTTAATATTATTTTTTCATTGCAATTATAGTCGCAATATTAATAATCCTTTTACATAAGTCTTTTATGCTATATCTTCAAACATATATAATTAATATAAATTATTCAAAAAGATGATAAAAAGTAAAGAGATATAATCCAATTAATTTTTTGTACAAATCTTTAAATTTTTTTTTTACTTGAGCCTTTAATGAATAGAGTATTTCTTTATTTCTAATGCAGTCTTTTTAATAATCTCTCTCTATGTATGCTTACAGTGAACAGGGGGGGGGGCATATTACAAAAAAACAAAAAAGTATATTAATTGGATCTAAAGTAGTAATGATAATCTATCAAATTATTTTTTTTGCCGTTGCAATTAAATGAAAAATTTATTTGTCAAGAGTTATGATTTCCATTTAAAATACATTAAACTTACAAATTTATGAAACTTATATTTCATCAGTTTATAATGCGTCTTATTAATTGGTAAAAAAATCGATATGTGGATTTATTTTATTATAAATATATTTTATTGGTAACTATTTTGAATAATAAATATAAATGTGTATATATATATGAAAGAAAAATTTATATAGTATATCAAAAGCACGAAATAATAGATAATGAACATAACAAGAAATAACGTAGTAAACATATAAAAGCAAAACATGACGATCGAATTTTTTGAAAAATACAAAAAAAGAACTACAAAAAAGAACCTAGTGAGTCAGAAAGCAATTTCGGACTTAGGACCGAATAAATGGGGTTAAACTAGTTTGAAGGCGCCAACTTTCCCCCTTATCAACTCCGTAGGAAGAACCAAATAAAGTAAATAAATTGATTCATTTTTATTGAAAGTTGATAATTTATTAGTTTATTTATAAATTTTAATTTACTTTGATTGGTAAAATAATTTTTGATAACCTTAATTGTTTTCCAGTCCCAATTAATAAAAGATCTAAGATCTCCCTCTTTCTAAAGTAAAATTAAGGCTTGAAATTGTAATGCTATGATTGTTAAGTTGTAGCTTTGCAACTGGAAGTTCACACACGCCCTTTAATATAGTTCAGCTTACTTTGAATTCCTACAATACTTCAGAATGGTAAAACACTAACCAATCAAAAGTTAATCTCGAGAATCAACAACCAATCGTAGCTGCTTGTATTTTACTCTGACGTTGCACCGTCAGTGGGGATCAAAACTGAAATTTGAATGAATTTTAGAAAAACACGTAGTCCAAAAATGAAGAAAAAAATTATATATTTTGAAAACATTTTTCTTTTATGAAAAATACTTCTATAATAATAATATTTTGCTTATATATTGTTAGTACTTTCATACCGGGTTTGAACTAAAATTTATTAAGTATATAAGTTAGAAATGGATGCATTAATCTCTTTTATTACAACAAAGTAAAAATACCGGTTACTATTTCATTTGATCATAACTCTGTAAATAATGTGAATTTTTTAAAAAAAACTTTAGTTCAACTCCCATATAGAAGTCATAACTATATATAGGCAAAATATTACCATTATTATAAGAATTTGTGATATTCGAAGAATGTCTTAAAAATTTGTCATTCTTCATATTTTGCCAAATAAATTGCTTTTAAATATTTTTTTCAGTACCATTCTTAAAATAATTTTATAAGTATGCTTTAATTCAATATACACTAAATATTAATAATTATTTTGCTATATGCCTTTGTGAAATCATGGTTAAGAGCGTAGTCAATCATCTTAAGAAATAATCTTCTGTGTTTGCCAATTTCCATTAAAATAATTCATGCAGTTTTCAAAAAATCTTCCAAAATGCTGTGTTTGTTTCTTAGCTTTTTTGAAACTCAACACTAAACAAGAAATATAAAAAAAATTTTAAGTCAATTTCTACTTAGGTCAACAAAGAAAAAATTTATTTTAGTTACTTTTTATCAAATAATTAGTTAATATAAATATGTATATACATCTACAACAGAATCTCAATATTAAGTTGCAATTAATTTTTACTAATTATAATTAAAGCATCGTATTGTCATCCAAAACAATCGTGTACATAAAATTTCAGTTCAACTGAGTGTTTTAGAACGTAAGAAAAATTTTTTTTAAAGCTTTGACCCAAGTCGCTAAAAATGAAGCCAACGTGACTGCATCCGCAATTCTTTAAATAATTAGTTTCAGTCAATTAATTTTAATTAATTATAGTTAAATTATCATATTGTCACTGAAAACAATCGCGTATAGAAAATTTCAGCTCAAAAATAAGTGCTTTAAAATGTGAGGAAAAAACATTTTGACACAAGTCGCCAAAAGCTAACTTCGGCTACTTAGCTGGTAGCTAAGTAGCCGAAAATGATACCAATGTGGCTGTTACTGTAACTCTTTGAATAATTAATTTTAATGTATTAATTTTTATTAATTATAAATTACCGTATTGTCATCCAAAATAATCGTGTACATAATATTTCAGCTCAATTGAGCGCTTTAAAATGTATTTTATTAACGATTGAAAATTGAACAAGATATATATAGGGAGATTGTGAACTAATAGTAGGAATTGAAAAAAAAAATGAAAATACTTTTATTTAAAAAATTTCCCCCTCCCTTCCTGATATTTATTTTCAATTCTCTAGGCACAATAAATGCATTTCATAGTACTTAAAAGGTATACATCTAAAACAACTAGGATTTGGTTCTAATATCCCTGCCAAAAGTCAATTAAATAGCAGCATCGTGACACTAAACGCACTTATGCTAATTTCTCCGAAACGCATCTGAACGGAAATTACCAAGTTTAATTTGTCCGATGATGCATATTGGCGACGACATTTTTTGTTAATAAAAAGAATATCATTAATTTTGGGCCGTGATTTCTTCTCCATTCATTATGCATGCAGAAGAGTAATAAAAACAAGAAAGAAAAGAGCTGGTGCACAAAATAACAATTTAACGTTAGTATTAAATCGTCCCTTTTTATCTTTGTCTGACGGAAAACCCGATTCATCACTTCTGTTGAAACATTAAAAAGGTCATATTTCTCTTTGCTAAATGTACTGTACATTTGTTGTGATGTCCAAAACAAGTCTTCGGGGGCTTTATGACCGTACTACCAGAAATTAAAGCTTAACATTTCCCTTTTATCTAACTAATGGGTTTGAAGTGAAAAGAGAGAAATAATCCGGATCTACTGTCCGCCATTTTGAGTCAGAGAGATAGGCTCACTGATAAAGAATACTTATTTGTATAGTTAATAATACAAAAAAGTGGAAAAAATTTTGTTGTTTAAACTTTGTTATGTAAATTATTATTGTTAATACTGAAAATACTCATTTAAAATATCAGAAGAAATTACTTTCATTTCACGCTTAGCTTTTATTTTTTATTCCTTTTATTTTTTAATGTCTTATCATTAAATTTGGAATACATTTTCCTTTTTTTTTGCCAGTCAATATATAAATATTATCAAAAACAGATACATAAACATTATCTTTTACTCCACTGTGGAAGTTGATTTCCTCAAAATCTGTTCTTAACTTATCTTTTCTCAACAAAAGAAACATGGCAACCAAATTTCAAGTCCATAGATCTAATAGCGCAGGAATAGGAATTTTTTTTCCTGCAAAGACCCTGAAAACTCCCTTGGATGCCGTTTTTTGCAAAACCTCTTAGTGGATCTCTACTCAACAAAGTAAATATGAATGCCAAATTTAAAGTCCGTGGGTCTAATAGTTCAAAACCGTGAGCGTTTTTGGTTGTAACGCCCCCATAGCATTTTTGATAGTCGACTTTTGAAAAACTTGCTCTTCACGGATCTTTAGTGAGCAAAAGCGACATACTTGCCAAATTTCAAGTATGTAGGTCTAATAATTTTAATGATCTCGTGAGTGTAATTCGCTTTTCTTATATATCTACAGAGATATCTAAAACTTCTAATGTACAATACAAATGATGATTAAAATCTATTTTATATTAGAATTTATTTCATATCAAAAGACATGTACTTTGGTGAAACGTCAAGTAATATAATTAGGACTTTTTATTTTAAATTCATGTTACGTAGTATATAAAATATTTGTTAAGCTATAAATCTTAAATTTTTTCAAACAGTTTAAAAAACAATTTAATAAGTGATATTTAAAATTTTAAATGAAAAGTTATCATATTAAGAAATATTGAAAGCAAGACAATCCGAACTGAATCTAAAAACAAATAACATTTTCATATCCACTATATATTCAAACAGAGCCGGCTGGATGTCGTAGTAGGTTTGTCGTGGGCTCTGTACACCTAAGGATGCGGGTTCAACTCCGGCCCAAGTCGGTGGATTTTTTACAGAGCGAAAAATCGATAGCCTCCATGTCGTATGATTATGCGGCATGTTAAAGATCCCTAGAGTGCCTGTTTGGCCTGGGTGCTCAAGGCAAAAATAAACTCCGAGGACTATATCTGATTATCAGAGCTCAGGTGTCTCCCTCTAGGGAAGAAAATGGACGTCAAAATTACATTGTAACGATTAGTATTCCACCTATATGGTTCCGTACTAAAAACTGATACCAACTTCCGGGGAGTGTACTAGGCCAGAAATGGTAAATACCAATCCTCAGCCCCATTGGTAATAAAAATATATATTCAAACTATAATTAATAATCTGAATCACATTAGTATAGAAGATGAAGTAGTCGGGATAGCAAAATCGTCATTGGGGTGAGCTGGAGGCTGGCATTTCTTCTGTCCTGGTACTATTACAGATCCACCAAATTGTGGTGCTGTTGCAATTCAGTCTATCGAGTATCATAATCATCTCACTGACACTGTGTGGGAATTTGAAGAGGAAGGTGTGGACCGCATGGCTTCAAATTACGAAGTCCCTCGCTCTAATACTCCTGGTGACCGCGGGAACCTAGTGGTCAAGGCAACGGACTCGTAGCTGGCGTGTCATGAGTTCAAGCCCAGTACCACTGAAGACCCACCGTGTAGGGGCGTAGTGCACGTTAAATCTGTCGAGAGTTCAAGCGTCCTCCCGTTGGTGTGGTGTGGTAGTTAGTAGAGGGGGTTCCAGCTCAGGTGTCGTCCTCGTCACTTGACCATGGTTCTAAGTTACGAGGTCTGTCACCAAAAGCCCTAGTGTAGCTGGACAGTGCGATGTTAATATTCACTCACTCACTCATTCAATAGTCCTGTTGTTGCGTTAAGATGTGACATTAATAAAAAAAACCTTGTCGAAAATTAAAGTTTTTATATTTAACGATGTTGATTTCATAAATATGTTATAGAAGATAAAATATTAAATTTAAATACTTTAATTAGTTATACGTGATTTGTAGATCAAAGTTCTTAAAAGAATTTGTACAAATTCATCGAGGAAAAAAAGTATTACGGTACGTATTTAATTAACCTTTTAATAAATTTAAAAAAAGTACATTATTCGCTTCACTGGAAAGTGTATTTTTAAGCTGCTTGTAATCTAATATAAAATAAGTATGAAAAAGATAATGATCTTTTAATCTTTTAATTTATTGAAGATTGCCATTTAGCTTTTTCTAAAAGTCGTTTAAGTACTCGTCTATTATTAAAAATATATTTATTAAATTTCATTTTTCTTTATCAAGAATTTTCACGAAGAAATACTACCCACTCTACGTTACAGATTAAAAATTAAGTTTGAACATAGCAATCGCTGATCTTTCCTCTTAAAAATACTACACTTTTAATCTTTCCCGTTTTCTTTCTATTTTTCTTTCCAATTAATATTTAGAGGTATTTTTCCAGGGAAATTTAATCCAATATAATAATGATATTTATTTATTTAAAAGGGGATTATATTAGTTCTTATATTTTATTAAATGTATAAATTAATCTCTAGGGAGCGAATTTTGGATGTAATTGAAAAGAAAGTTTAAATAAAATAAAATTTTTATAGAATAACTGTGTTTTGATAAGAAAATTTCTTTTATTACAATATTTAGTGTTTTAAGTTGGATGCTACTAAAACACTTTTTTTTTAAATAAAATAATCTCCTTAAAATATTCTCGTCTTAGACAAGAACACTTTTTATTGTTATATTCCATCCAAGCAAACAAAGATTAATGTTAAACATTTTAAGACACTGAGGAATTTAATATATATTTACTTTAATATGATTCAATTATGTTATGGAATAGGGAATAAATGTATTCTTAAAGACATTACTTTTAAAATAAATAATATTTATTTATACTTTTCCCGAATATTATCATTCAATTACGCTAAGAATTTAAACCCGAGAATTTTTAAAATAGAATATTATTAACTGTATTTCCTTCTTACCTATCCAGGAATTTTATTAAATGTAATAGGACTCGTAATAATATCAAATAAGCAATAATAGATGCAGCATTAAATTACGAAAATAAATGTAACAGCAATAAAAAAAGGAATAAATATAAATTTTCTTTTCAATATGCGTACTTAATTTTTCTTCCAGACAATAAGATATATATATATATATATATTATGTCAAAATTTTCTGCTGTACGTGGTAGGTGGTATCATAAAGCAGCTTAACCCTAAATCGATGGCCTAATTCAGCGACAGCTTTAGAAATTATAATATGTCTCGACTTTAGTTCAAAGACTCTTTTTGTTTCTTCAATTGTTATGTCTCTTTAACTTTAATTTCTTTCTTCTTTGGCCTTATAGGTTAAGCAAATTTTTCACTTGGTATTTCATTTTATTATACTATATAAATATAGATGTATATATTCACATAAATTTTCTCTTAAGGGATTTTCAATCATACTTGTCTTGAGCCTTCTACGACTTCGCGTGATAACTAATTTCTAGTTCACTCGCCCCCTAACAGGATATAATAATAACCTTAACCGACGAAAACTTAAACGTCAGCGTTTTTAAATCGGGATGATGAAACTTGCATCCCCCATGTATCTGAATCAATCAGAAAAATCTTTTACCGGAAGTCATATGATTTTAATAGCTTCTAGTTGAGCATGGCTATAAATAGAGGAGATTTCTGGAACGAAGAAAGTCAGCTTTTGTAAACATCATGTAAGCCAATCGGGTTAATGTCTTGCTTTGTGTGTTTTATGTTTAAGTTTTTTTGTACGTAACTAAATAAAAGTGTATTTAAAAGCATCAAGCGTATTCATACCACAACGAATGAAACAAATTAGTTGATTCCATCCAACAAAATGTCATATTACAAGTTAAAAATGCCTTAAATTCAACCAAGTTGTTTAATTTACATTAAAAAAACGTATAAAAAATAAAGAAGTACAAAGAAGTATGTTTAACACGAAAACACTTAAGACGAAATATCGTTTAACACGCAATAATACAACGGTCCCGACAAACTACTACGTATTTTCATGCTTTGTTTTCCTTCTAACACGAAATTAAAATCGCTTAACACGAAAAGATTACCCTTCTGGTCAAGAACAAGACGTGGAAAACATCAGAGATATCAGTGAAGTGAAAGAAAGATGGTTTCACATAATTTTTCTGTAATATTGGACTGTCCTACTGCATCATCAAAAGAATTTATTGCGGTATATGATGATAATGTGTGTACAGCCCTAATTATGACAGCCAAAGACATTTTGGTGTTCGTTTAAAGCTCATAAAATAGCATTGATACAGATTCGGACGGCGAAAATGAAATAAACAATACAGCTCCTGTTCCCATCATGAAAAGTGCGCGCAGTTATTTAGACGCACATTCCAGTTTGAAAGTGAAAGAAAAAATGGACGATATCGAACCATTTGTCGACTATTTGATGCTAAAAAAGACAATACAAACAAAAATATCAGATTATTTTCCAAAAACCCGATAACTTTTTTGTTTTTCAAAAACAACTTATTGGTGTTTTTGTTTCATTGATTATGTGATTAAATATATGTATATATACATATCTGTGTAAATAAAATAGACTCTAATAAACTTAATTTTGTTGATATACATATATTTTTGCAATATCCCTTAACGCGAAATTCTTCTAACATGAAAAAATATTTCAGTACCCTCAGTTTCGTATTAAGGGATTTTCCCCGCATCTTAGGCTATATATAAACTTATGTGCTAAGGAAATTTTTAGTATAATCTGTTGAACGTATTGTCAGTATAAAATTTTATTTATTTATTTTCTTTTTTTATCACAAGCGAATAAAAAGTACGATCGAACTTTTAATAAAAAATGGTATAATACTTTGCAAAGTTTTGTAAAATTTTTGTTAATTGTAAACGAAAGAATCACAAGTAAAATGAATTTACAATTCTCGATACATAAGAGGATTTATATTAAGCTTTTGTATATGTAGTTCTTTTCCCTTATAATAGTCTTTTTAACTTTGACTTTGATTTTTTGTTTAACAGTATAATCTTATTTATTTGTTTTTGGACTTACGATGGAAGATACGATAAGAAAGAGAAAATAAACCAAAATTATTTATCACAAGCGTTTTTTTACTATGCATTTGTTTTTAGACAAAATAAAAGTCTAAAGATGTGATTTTTAAATTGAAAGTTATTTAGTAATATTCAAAATAAAGAAGTCAATATCGATAATAACAAAAAGAATTTTGGCGAAAATAAATGATATTTGATTAACTGGAAATAAAAAAGCTAAAACACTAAAAAAAGTTGTGTGCATTTTTTTTTCAAGCCACAAAATAAACTATTAAACTATTGCAGTATTATCTTTTATTATTTTAGTGATAATTTTTTTTTGTTCAGAACTTTGATCAAATAAATAAGTGGCCGAAACGGAATTTTTACTTTTCGTATAGTAAACAGGAAAAAAATAAATGAACTGGATGCGTGAATGATTTTATGAAAAATAGAGAAAAAATCGTTTATCTTAATATTCAACAAGCATGTAACTTAGAAAATGCTTATATGTTGTAAATATCTGAATATTTATGAGAATTACTGAGTAACATTTTAACAATATGCAGTTTTTAAAAACGAAGTTAAAAATCTTAAAATAGTTAAAAAAAAACCTGTAGCACTAATTTTGAATATTTGTATCTACTATTTTCTATTTAGTATATGTCCTTAGGTAAATGTTATTTCTTTAAAACTAGAATTATCATTAAATGAATACAATGTAAGTTGGAATTAAATCTTGTTAATGAATTAAATAATGTTTTCTTTGCATCAGTAAGGACATAACATAGAACTCAACAGTAATATACCTTTAGAATTAGACCTATAAAAAAAATTGTGTGCAATGAATAATGTTTATTTCATTTACGGAAACACGGTATTAAAATTATCATAACGAAAAGTTCAAAATCTCCTAAAGCCCATAAGTGTCTACACTTTTTAAATAAAAACCTCAATTCGAAAAGCTATTAAAAAGATATTTGCTCCCCTATGATATTCACCGAAGTACTTTCTGCCTTTCAAAATCTTCACATTTCATTCATCTCTGGAAGAAAGCCAAGAACTTCCTTTAGAATATTTTAGACCATTTGTAAAAACTACAAAAGAACTTTTCCATTTTCTGAAGAAGAAAAAAAAGTTATTTGTTTGACAGTGAAGACATTTAGAAAGAGCAGAACAGAATTTCCTTGTCGAAAACGATATCAACACGCCGGCGAAGAGAGTTAAACAAATGCGAAGAAAGTGGCAGCAAGTTCCAACAAATACGAATCAATCATTTTTATACTTCCGCCTGAAAATAATATTAGATTTGAAAGAAGTTCAAAAAGGCATATATAGAAGGAAAAAAGTTATTAGTTTATTCGTGTAGAATAAACAGATTTGCAAATTTATTTACATTTTCTTTCTGTTTCACTGATCTGATGTATTTTGCTGTTTCGTAGAAGGATTTGAGAAAGACCTGTTTTTATTGCATTCTGAATTCTTTTTGGTCTTGGAATTTTACGATCTGTATTTTGATATATGGAAGATTGAATAAAATGGCTTTATTCTAAATAATGCATTTTGTATATAACATTAAATATATAATAATTTTAATGTTTCTATGAAAATATATATGAAAATGTATTTATATAAACGTTACACTGTAAAGTAACACGAGGTCCTTTTAAGCCTCGACAGGTTTAACGTGACCCCCTCTACATGGTGGGTCTTTAGTGGTATGTAGTTCATAAATTGTTTAACACTAGAACGTCTGGGAATTCGATTACCCTTAAACGTCCACGGGTGTCGTTACGACACCATGATATAAAGTGTATAAAATAATTGCATTAAATAAATAATTGCTGGTCTACTGTTCAGTAGGGTTTAGTTTTGAATAATTCTTAATGAATCTCTATTCAACAAAAGAAATATGCCTGTAGAGTTTGAAGTCTGTAGATCTAGTTATTCAAAAATTCGATTTTTTTTATCTATAATACCTCCGTAGCCCCCTGAAAACCCTCTTGGGGGTCGAGTTTCGCAAAACCCGTGCCTAGTTAATCTTTACACGACAAAAGAAATATGCTTGCAAAGTTTCTAGTCTGTAAATGTAATAGTTTAAAAACTGGAAATGTGTTCTATAACGCTGTCGTAACCTTCCCTGGGAATTCATTTTTTCAAAAGCTGTTCTTAATGGATCTCTATTCAACGAAAGGAACTTTCCTGCTAAATTTCAGAAGACCTCGTGATGAACGAATGAGTAAAGAGATAAAAAAAATATAACAATCCCAAAAAGTTGAATGAAGAACTTAGTTAATAAAAACGTAAAATGAATTAACTAAAAATAAAAATAGCAGAATTTTTAGGTGTATCACACCAATAAATTGTTATTTATTTATAATAGAAATATCGACGTTACAGTTTTTGTTATTTATGCGTATTTATGTTCAAACAATTTTTTTAACCACTTAGCAAAAGTTATCTCTTTGGTTACAGTGAATTAAATATACGGAAAGAGTTAATGTTAATTATTCTTACCGCGTCCATCCCCTGAACTTTTATAAATTAACACGGAAACTTGTATAAGAGAAATTTATATCTTCTTGGAACTCATTACAGTAGTACATAAAAGATAAATGCTTCAGTTTGTACAACATGCCATTAAAAAAAGGTGTGCGTGCGATGCACCGATGGTCTTTTTTTCACCATCGTGATGAGTTTCCTATGCTAATGTAATAAAAAATGGACAGAGTGTGTTTTATGTGCTTGCTTGTCACCAGTTGGCACCAAATATCTTATACGATAATAATAAAACTTGCATGGAATGTGCTAGAAAATTCTAGTAGGGATGATACATGTTAGTTCATTAATTATTGCTTCAATCAAGTAAATTGATTAAAAACATTACTTCTAATGAATAGAGGATTACTAACAATGAGCTCAACTCATGACTGTAACATGATAAAGACAAACGCGTGTTCTCCATTGAATTCAAAACTCACATTGAAATAATTGTACTTGTTCTATTTGTAAAACTTAGATAAAATTTTTCAACTTTCATAATTGGGTAAAAATGTTCAAATGTTATAAAAAATAAATTTCTTCAAAAGAACTTTAAATTTAAAAAAAATCTTATTTTATGCATATACTTTTAAATAAAATGCATTTTGTATACCTGTGTGTATTATTATTATTTTTGCCAAATTTTTAAGAGGAAGTTTCTGCAAAGAGAAAAAGTTGGCAGCAACGATGCACATGAACTAATTTATTGGGAACACATGATTGCTTTTATCATGTGACTATGACATCACATGAGTTTTTGAACTGATTGGAAGGAAACACGTAGTCGTCATTAACAGGGTCTACGACGTCACACATGAATTAAGCCCATTATATATATACGTATAATAATCCTTATTATATTGCCTTTTTATTTTTAAATATTGTTATTAAACTTGCACACTAATTTTAAGTAATTTTTCGCTCTTTTTAATACTTCTTACAGATGTACAGAAGTTATAAATGAAAAATGAAAGAAAGATTTATTTGTATGAATATTGACTCCCTTTACATTTTGAAAATATTGTGATAAATAAAAATGCTGCAATGGAATATCGGATACATAAGACAATATGATTTGTGTTATGTTGCCTTTTTAAGAATAAAATGAATGCCTTTCACTTCAAATAAGATGACTTCAATATTGAAAATATTCTGATTTTTAAAAACTTAGAACCACCGTTCTTGTAAGAATTATTCTCCAGCTTTAAATTTTAATTATCTCATCATTAAATAATAACTAAAATTCTTTATTTTTTATCTGAACGAAAAACAATCTTCATTTTAATCATTGAAATGTATTTGGATTTTTCTTTGTACAAGTTATTAACATAAAATTTTTAATTATTTTGGCAATGGAAATATATTTTGGAATGTAGAACACATCTATTGTCTATAATTGCAATTATTCACATATTTTTTTTTTAGTTTTGTGTCTTGATTACATGAATTTTCGATTGTAAAATAAATAATCCTTTTGGCATATATGTATGAAAATATTTTTCTCAAATATCATATCCCTTATAAGGATTCTGATTAGCCCTAAAAGGTAACGGTAACGTTAAAGTCTTAAAATACAATGGAATTTTAACAAAATATTTAATGTTATATTTCCAACAAAAAGGAATCATAACATTCTACACGATCTTAAATACATCTCACAACTTCCATAAGAATTTACTGGTTAAAAAAAGACATTTAAAATTGGGTATCATTCTTAAAATTTTTCTTTTCGTATTTTAAAATTCGCATAAATTTTTTAAAATTCTGATAGTGTGCATGAAAACAATATGAAACAAGAAAAAAGTACAACTTACTGAAGATGCCAATTTGCGAAAATAAGTAAACACATTTTCAGTGACCTGTTCTACAAACAAAAATAACAAGGACAAAAAATGGCAACCTGCAATCTGATTAATAAAGCTAACATTAATCACTGCCAAGTAAACGCAGCGGAAGAAAGATGATAGCATTCTTTCCGTGTTCTTTTTCTCTTTGTTCTTTTCTCCTTTTTATTTGACATTTTTCCTCGGCGTCTTTATCTTTATTCTATTTAGAATATTATTTCGTTTTTCTTGTCCGAAATTCGATATCGTCTGTTTCCACAAAAACAACTCAAAACGAAGTTTTTCTTAGAAAAAGAAAGATAAATGTTCATCGAAATAATGATTTGAAATAAAATCGTCTGGTAAAGTCACTTTGTGAAAATAATGTTGCATGCGTCATTAGGCATGAACATGAAAAAGCTATTTATTTTATTTATTAAGTCAATATTACAATAAACATCTTGTGAGAATTTATTACTCTTTGAATGGGATCTGTTTACTTTATTCTCTGAATGAGATGAAAGAATATTAGATTTTTTTAAGAAGATTATAATTTAGCCCTTCATGTATATTTTTCGTAAGCGGATGCATTACTTTTAAAAGATTGAGTTATAAAGTTCAATATATAAGAATAGAAATAATTTTAATATTAAAAATTTCTTTGAATTTTCCATGTGTTATTAAGGATTTAGTATTTTAAAATTGATTCGCAGACGATTTTTTCTTCTTCTAATTCTGCTGCAATTTTTTTCTTAATCGTTAAATACATAAATTGTTTCTTGAAGAAGAATTTTTTATTTATCATATGAAAAAAAAAAAATAATGAAAATTTTAATTCCATTCTAAAGTTAACAATAGTTGAATTAATTTTTTTTTATGCATCACTTTTTTTTGTTAAAAATATGCGATTACTTTGCAAGAAATGTTTTAATAATATCTAGTATTTCATTAATTTAATAAATATAACTAATGTCCTTCGCGGTAAATTGTTTATCGGTTCATTACTCAAATATTTTTAATTCTATTTGTGTTTTATTTAATTTTTTTTAATTATTTCATTTTGTTTTTTGTTTAAGTTTGTTGATGTTTTTGTAATAACTAATATACATTTACAGAAGTTTTAATTTTTATTTGAGAAAGATGCTTCTACATTAATATTCTGTATAATTTTAATGTTTTAATGTCATTTCAAAAAAGTACATTTCGATATATTTTTAATTTTGTTTTAAATAATTATTATCTGTGTTCAATGTTTGTATTACTTCAAACTGTATCACTTAATTACTTACTTATTACTTAATATTTGTATTACTGTGATCAAATTTCAAATGAATTTTGAGCAGCATGGCAAAATGAAAAATTATACATACACTGGGTATTTAAAAGTTTTTGAAAAATGTTATATATAACAATACAATAAATATTAAAAATATTAAAAATGTAATAATGTTATTGTCTCAGAGACTAAAATGGGCATTTAGTAATTTATTTTTCTGAAAAAAGTATTTTATTTTCCCTTTAATAGAAGGAACAGATGACTGTAAAATCAAATTTTTAAATATTATTTCTATAAAAAAGTGCGAAAATCATGAAGTTTTAAAAGAACTAACTTACAACTATCTCTTAAATAGTTTAATAACAGCGAAAAATAGTGCTCTAAATTCTCTTATTAAAGTGGGAAATTTTTGGTGATGTTTACAATAGCATAGTTGAACGCCTAGGTAATTACTTTAAACATAAAAAAGTCTTCGATTTAAAATATTTGACAATAAAATTTAATGAAAAATAAAATCATAAGAACTGAGAAAAACTTTACGTTGATAGCAGATGAAAAGGTTTTGAGAATTTAATAAGTCACAACATTTATTAGAGTTAATATATTTCTGTATAATTTTGCCCGTATATTTAAATTTTCAGAACTATTTCATGAAAACAAGTAAATAAGACACAAAACTTATCTAAAGGAAACATCAAAATTTAACTTCTTCACATTTGAACTTTCGGCAAATATTAATTATATTCAGAACAGAAAACTAATTACTTCAGCATCATTAGGCTACTGGATCTACAATCATTATTATACTAAGACCATAATTACTGCTATCATTATCTTGTCCTCTGTCTGAATAGGAATTAAAACACGAATGTATTCGCGCAGTAATAAATTACATTAAAAATGCACAACAAATTGCAAGGATCTGTGGCAGTTACGTTAGGCTTAAAAAGTTCCAAAATAAATCGTTTGTTACTCGTACAAAAGAAAATTTAATGAAATTCCTTTTGAAGAATGAGGAAAAACATGAAAATACCATCTAAAAAGATATTGCTTCTTTTAATAAGTTAGTGGAATTAAAGTCTTTCTTACTTTAAATATATTACTAAACTAAACTAAAAATACTGATGGAAGAAAATGACCCAAGTGAAAGGTGCCGATAATTACTTGTTTTTATACGGGAAATACATTTTTATTTTTAAAACATCATTGATTTGCAAACTATGAATGTTAAAAACAATTTTGGGTTGCTTCTATGATTAAAAATAATTCTTTCAGTAATATGAAAGTGCAACACATTACGGAAATTGCAGTCTTAAAACATAATTAAGAACTAATTGGATAGTGTAATGTATTCCAAAAATAATAGAGTTGAAAAATATACTCATAAGTAATATTATAATGAAATAGATTTAAAAAGTAATAAGTTAAAGAAATACACACACACACACTTTAAGAGTAATATGATAATTCAATGTATTCCAAAAGTAATAAGTTATTGTAAGAGATTTCAAGTAGAAAATGACAATCCTATTATGAAAATACACTGAAGTGCCACTGAATTAGGGATACCTACCAAATAACGAATTGGGCCTCCTCTGGCCTTGATAACGGCTGCCACACGACGAGGCATATATTCAACAAGTTTCTGGAAAAGTTCCACGGGAATGACTTGACAAATATTCCCTAAAGCTGCCTATAATTCAGTAAGGTTTGTTGGTGCTGTGTAATGACATTTCACGCCTTGTTACAAAACATCCCAAAGATGCTAAATAGTATTTAAGTCTGGGCTTCTAGGGGGTCAATTTATGACAGAAAAGCCAGAGGAAGGCTCATCCAACCAGCCAGTAGCCATCCGAGACTTGTGAGAGGTACCATTGTCTTGCTGAAAAACTCCATTACCGTGCGGATAACAGAACAGCATAAACGGATGGAGGTGATCATCCAGCAACTCTACGTACCGAATTGCATTAATGGAGGTTGTTATACGCACCAAAGATCTCAAACAGTGCCACGAAAAAACACTCCAGTCCATGATTGAGCCACCAGGCCCTTGTACAGTTCCAACCCAGCATGCAGGATCCATGGCTTCATGATCCTGGCGCCGTATTCTCAGCCTTAAGTAGACGGAATCGAGACTCATCACTCCATGCTATTCGTTTCCAGTCCTCTACACTCCAGTCTCTGTGCTCTTCTGCCCAGGCAAGACGTGCAGCCCGATTGTGAGCTATGAGCTATGGTACTCTCGTTGGTCGACTGCTCCCGAAACCCATACGGTGAATCGAGCATTGCACAGTCCATTTACTGACTGTACGACTGGCACCGTCATTCCATTGGATGGTAATTTCAGCTAATATTTGGCTTTGATGGCTACGTACAATACTCCTGAGCCGTATCTCTCTGATCGCATTATCAAGGCTAATTGTCCTTTGCAGTTTGCCCGATCACTAGTTTTTTTCTCCACAATCCATCTATTATTGGTATACTCTTGTCACTGTCGACCTTAAAAATCCTAGCTGTCTGACGATTTCGGAAATTGAATGGCCCATGCGTCACGCACCTACGATTTGTTTGCCATCGAAGACATCTAAATCGGGCAGTTTACCCATACTGGCAATTCCAACAACTAATTCAGAACAACCATAGTACGCGCTATATATGCAGCTACCACAGCGCTCTAACTTGCGCATAAATGATGCGCAGCGCTAAACAATTTGCAAAGCCCACGCTATCTCTAATTCAGTGGCACTTCAGTGTAATAGAATATTGGAACCTATTATCAAACTGGAACTTATACTCAAAAGTTCTTTTTTAAAAAATAATGGTTTGGTGTACCTTCTATGTGTGTAAATATCAAATGTATATTTCAGCATTACTATAAATTATGTATATCATCATATAAAGGTATAAGGCAGCGTGTTTCTCAAATTGGGCGACGTTCCTCCTAGGGGGCGTAAACAACCTACTTGGGGGCCGCGAGCATATCAAATTTTTTATTCTTATTATTATTTACTGAAAGGAAGCAAAGCAAAATACATTTTGAACCATAAAAAGTAACATAATATTTATTTAAAAGTAACTTAAAATATTTATTACTCGAAAGTAACAATACAAATTTTAACATTTATATTGAGAAATTGTACGGTTTATAATTAAAGTCGTTTTGCAGCTTAAGTGTCATTGGGGGACGATGAAAATTATGATTGAAAATTGGGTCACCAATACTAAAAGTTTGAGAAGTACTGGTATAAAGAATATACATGATCTTTTTTGTTAAGTCATAAACTTATGCGCGTAAATGTTTTTCTCGGTATAGGAAAGAACCACTGTGAAAATATTTCCTGTATAACTTTTTGATAATTCGGGTTTAATTTAATCTAATAAAGAATCACTGCGCAAAAATATTTCCAGTATAATTTCTTGACATTTCCTGTTAAATTTAATCTAAATAAATGTTTAATTAACTTCGTCAGTTATGAACTTCTTGAAAGGATCACCAAGGGTGCAATCTTACAGAGGGAGAAATGTATATATTCCCCATTTCAATTTTCTGTCGATGGATTTTATTTAACTTAAGATGGTCTTGAATCCTCCAAGACATCGCGTGATAATTAATTTCTTTAATTTAACCGCCTAACGGAATATATCCTTTTACCCTCATCATCTCGTCAAAAACTGCCATATCGACATTCAAAATAAAAGGATTCAATGTTACATCACCCTCATATTCTGACCAATTGCAGAATTCCTCAACGGAGATCATATGACTCCGGTTGAGTTATAGCTCTTAAAGCTGAGATCTCCAGAACGAACGAAGAACGCTTTTGTCCCTTGTCTTGTTTCTGCGCGTTTGGGTTGTGTTTCCTTTCGTAGCTTCAAGTGTCAAAGTAAAATAAAATGTCGTACTAAATTACCGATATGTTTTCCCAAATACTCAACAACTGCAACAAGAGAAAAGATTATTCAAGTAAAATATTTAATTGCCGTTTTAATTCATGAAATGTATAATTTTTAACAGATTGCATATTGTAAGAGAATTCTTTTAATTTTGTTCAAATCTTTCGTATATTTCTACAATATGTGATCTTTTTAAATCAAAATTCAATAATACTTTTTTTGTTATGATATTATGCAGTTCGACTTAATACACTACGAAACAGAGTGTGCCAAAGCGTGGTATTATTTTATTTTTGAATTTTTCAAAATAACTGACCTTAAGGTATCCGACTACCCTAAAATTGTTAATTTTGCCAAAAATTGACATTTTTTATGACTTTATTTTATAGGCCATCTTATTAGCTTTATGAAAATGCCAAGTTTATTATTTTCCGTTCACTGAAACAAAAACTACAAGTGTTTTTGTAAAAGCAGATGCCTCTACTTTAAGATGTCATACTTTAAAATGCGTTTTACTCGAAATGCTCTAACGGGAGCAACGATTGCTCAAAAAGTTTTCTAAATAATTAACTGAAATTTTTTGTCAATGTTCTGCGTAATAGTTGAAGTGTTTTAACCTTCAGATTTCTCAATCATTGTTTTATTACAAAATTTATAGTCCCTTATGTGAATATAATCAATTTCATATAGTAACTAAGATAAACTGCTCTAATTTTTGTAAAAAGTAAAATATCTCTTACCCTGAAAGTCATTTAGAAAATGAATAGCAAAGCTACATATCAAAATTGAAAATTGGGACATAAATTGTTTGTAAAGAACGAGCCACGTTTATGTAACTTTTTGTAAATTTTTTCTAATTTTTTAACATTTTAGTAATAATAATTTATTTTTCTCTTCTTAATTTTAGCATATTTTTCTTAAAATGTACTAAATAAATTATTCATATACATTATTCATTCCCATATCACCAGTTTTTTTTAAAAAAGTTTTCACAAGTAGTCGGATACCTTAAAATATCTCTTAATTATCTGATTTATTTATCAGTTTTTGTCACATTTCTCGTCTCAGTCAGAAATGATAAACTCATTTCTGTTCCTGGCGACGACAGACTAAATAAATTACTCCATATTAAAATTATTCTCATAAGAATAACCATATATTTTATTTTTCAAAAATTTCGAATTCTTTTGAAGATTTCCTTTTGTGCCACCCGAACCCACCTCTCTCAAAAGCATCAGTCATTTCCCAGTTCGTTCATTAGCAACACCCTTCTCTCGCTTGCGAAAACGGTTTCACAAATTACAAAGAAGACCCGACTCATTGTACAGAAACGGGCTGACCCTTAAGGACATGCAGCGGGGGCTACTTTCAAACCCAACGCTACATTTAACAAAGTGGCGAGGCAAGAGAAACGCACAAATTACCTGCCACAATCCGAGCCAGGATTTTCCCTCACGCTAAATTAAACAACAAACACGGGAGGCAGGCTCTAATACAGATGAATAAATTAAACCTTATCTCCACGTTCCCAGTATCAACAGCCCTACCGTGAACTAGCTCTTTTAAGTCATATTGCATAAACTCGTCCAAGATTAATATTATATTCGGAGGTGCTCTACAAAAGGAAAGGTCTCTGCAAAGGGATGGGTGGGAAAAACTAATTGTTGCACCGAGGTGCCAAAAACATTCTAAAAAGGGAGTTGTTTGATGATGCCACTTTTTTCCTCTGTATCGAGAGCTTGCCCGCGAATTTTCTATTAAGGTGATTTATTGTGGTTTTGAAAGAAGGCGCTTAAATGCGTTTTTGGCTTTTGTGTGCACGTAATGGGTGGTATCTTTCAGCGATGGTTTTAGTGCCTGCAGCGAGAGTTCTGGATTGGAATAATGTTTAGTCTGGCGTGAAAAGTGTTTCTGGAAATATCGAGGAGCGGGAATGGAAACAGGACGAGATGAGTTTGAGAAAATGATAACGCTTTGAGAAGAAATGGGGGATTTTAAATGAAAATATAAACAGAAGATGAACTCCTTTCGTGTATTCCTCAATATTTGGTTTCTAGATCAACGACTTAAGGTATCCGACTACGTTCGGAACCATGATTTTAAAAAAGCACATAAATGTATAATTTTCATGATATTTAGTATCACTTAGATTAGAATACATGTATAAAATTGTTTTGACATTATGACAAAAAAAATTTATTTAAATACAATATTTTAGCAAAAATTAACTTAGAATAACCTTTTTCCAAATGTTCTCCTTTTGTAAAAAATGTTTCTATTGTATTAATATTTTGCCTGTATATAGCTCAGACCTCTGTACAGAGGCTAAACAATGAATTTTGAAAAATTCATATTATTTTTGGAGTTACAACCATTTGAAATAATTATCGGCGTTTTTTTTCTTAAAATTTCCCCCTTCTGTTTTCGTAAAACATGGATAAACCGACTTCCGAGTTATGCTTTTCAAAAATTCTAGTTGAGCCTCTGTACAGAGGTCTGAGCTATATACAGGCAAAATATTAATACAATAGAAGCATTTTTTACAAAAGGAGAACATTTGGAAAAAAGGTTATTCTAAGTTAATTTTTTGCCAAAATATTGTACTTAAATAATTTTTTATTGTAATACTATACTTAACCCAATTTAATATACATTGTCTAATCTAAGTGACGCTAAATATCATAAATATTATCCATTTACACGCTTTTGCAAAATCACAGTTCCGAACGTAGTCGGATACCTTAAGAACTTTATGGGCCACTAAATGAATAATTTTATATCCGGTGGACCATTCATATGAATTAAGAAAAAAAAAAGATAAGTACTGTTGGACCCCGATTTGACGAATTCATTGGGACAGAACATTTTGTTCGTTACTTCGGGGTCCAAACAAAATACAAATTGGTCCCCCTTACCATTTGGAATTTCAAAAAGTAACTTCTCAGAAAGTATCCATAGTTAGAAATTACACACTTTTTATTCAACAGCTACATATATTTTAAGGGAATTATTATGCACCAGTTGATTTTCGAAATTTTAGAATATTGACTAAGAGTTGTTTGAAAATCTTTTTAATTCCTCACACGAAAGAGTTCTTTTTCGACTTTACGTCAGAGAAGAAAGTACTGCATCATTTGCATCCTGCTACATAAGTTATGTTTTTATAGTTTCCAAATAATGTAAAACGTTAGAGAATTTTATAGTTTTGACAAGAGTTTCATTATTATTTTTTGCATTAGAATTGCCATTCATTGACTTTGACAAATCAACAATATCCTCAACATCAATTGCACAGGTAGGCAGTTCGTCATCAAATGAAAAAAATCGTTAAAATTTACCTTGCGTTATGGATTGGAAAGAGATAAGAAATGAATTTCCTGCTTTATTCAAGACTCACGCGACAAGTTACACTCATGACTCATCTGCACCTGAAAAATCTAATAATGATCTTCACCTTTTCCCGGTGAAATGTATTGCTTCCAAGAAAAGTCTTTTTCTGTTCCAGACAAGAAGAATATGTCATTTGGAAAAAAAAAATCTGATTTTTTCTAATAGAACCTAATAAAAATAATGTTTGCAACCGTTTGAAATAATTCATTAATCTGGGATATTTTATTCGTCAAATAGATGTTTTTACATACATTTTGACTGGGGGATAAATAAAATGCATAAAAAGCGCGAAATTCGTTAAATAGGGGTTCGTTAAATCGAGGTCCGAATGTACATTTATGTCAGGGGAGAGAGCACTATTTAAATTTGCATTTCAGAAAAGGTATAAACTGTGCCATATAAAAATTAAGTGACATCAATGAAAAAAATAGGGGCAATTTAATCAATTTATTTACTGTACCAATGTTATATCATCTATAGCACATTTAATCAGAATTAGTTTAATGAGACAAATGTACCCTATTACTCCTTCCTTCAATTTTTTTTTTAAATCAGGAGGGAAACTGCTTGTTGAAATTCTCCTCATAGCCTACAAGTTAATGTTAGCCGTATTTATTCTTGTTGATATTCATGCAAGAAAAACTGTTCACAAATGTATATTGACCTGAAGGTAAAGAACATTTTCTGTCTGTTTAGTTTTCGAACTATCTTGGCGGACTACAAAAAAAAGAAGCTCTTTGAGGGTCTCATGGGGCCCCCAAGCAGCTATTTTGACACCCCTGATTTACGTAATAATGATCAGAAAACTTATTCTATTAATGTGAAATGCTCCCAATCTTTAAAACGAAATAACTAGCATATTTAGTATTTTCACATACATGGGGAATTTTAATGGATTTCAGCAATTTTTGCTCAAATCATAGCGAAATGAATCAAATGATATAATTTTCAAGATCATATAACAAACTAATGCACTACAATACTATTATTTATATGAAACGTCACGGCCACTAAACTGCCAAACAAAGTATCGCCAACTATTAGAAAGTGGTAAATTATATATTATACGTCAGTGTAATTGAGTTCTAGCTTCAAGGAATTGAAACATCGATTTTTCTCTTGCCCGAACTAAGATTGGACATTCCAAAATTGGCCAATTTGCATTGCCCGAATTGAGTTCGGGAGTCACAGGCAAAGGGTTAAAACAGATCAATACGGTTTTATTTTTCACCCGTGCTTAATTTGCCATCTCCAATGTTTACTGAAAATGGATCTATTATCCACATAGTTCCATGCCTAAAATTTTCTTTCTTTGGATAATAAAAAAAAAAGGAGAGAAAACCCTTGTTATTCTGTTGTTTATCATTTTTGAAACTTAATCTTCATAAAAAATATAAACAGTGTCTCCAATTTTTGTGAATCATCAAAAATGTCCATTGAACCACTGGTTGGCGACCACTGTTCTAGATTTGATATCATATTCGGACACCAGAAATAAAAATTCTCATAGTTACGAATCATAATCGAAGAAGATAATTAATGAAGATCAAATCATGAACTTTAAGTTATAAAATGTTAAAAGATATAAAATGTTAGTATTCCGAGATTTCATACAAAAAAACGCGAAAGATCTCAACCAAAAAAATAAATATTATTTTTTGATCAATTTCATTTTCTATAAGAGGTTTATTTCTTTATTTTTATCAAATACATTTCGCAGACGATTGTACGTACGAAAAAAAAAAATGGCAGGAATTTCTTAAATCTATTCTGTCATACACCCTAAAACAAAACTTAAAGGTAATCCTTTAAGTCCACTCGAATCTTTAGATACGTTATTTTTATTGTCATATTGTCATTTTTGTGACCCTAAGCAGATCCTCTAAAGGTTTGAATGGGATACTGATGCTGCAAAAAAAATAAAATTTTTAAAATTTCGAAAACTAGTAGATAAGAGTCTTAACTTTTAAGCAAAAAGAATAGACAAAATGTGAAACTCGCATTTGAAACCTCCAAAATTAATATATATATCTGTATTTTAAATGTTATTATATAAGTGAGATCTTTTCTTGCTTTTTTTTTTTTTTTTTTCTTTATGGCTGTATTCCCCTTTTTTCAAAAGATTTTAGCTTTTAGTTCCATTGTTAATTTATTATACATATATATATATAAAGAAATAATAAAAAACAATGAAAGATAGAGAATAAAATTAAAAATAAATTTTAAAAAGAACTAAATTAATTTTAAAATAAATTATTTTAAAATGAAAAATTAACTTTAAAAAACTACACAGTTCATTCTTTTATGTGAGTAAAATATCGATATATTGATTTTTGTATTTATGATTCGGAAAAAAACATACTTAAAAATCCTATAAGTATATCAATTGATTGTAAAATACTGAAAATTATCAATTGATTGTAAAATACTGAAAATTGAATCAAAATTTTTATTTTAAACTTTGTTATAAGAAAAAAACGCACATCCAAGAAAATTGAGTATAGTTACTCTTTACTGATACTTGTAATATAAATAATTTGTTTTTACTTTATTATTTTTATTCCATTAGAATATATGCTACAGATTATTTGAAAGTCTGTGATATTTCCTGCAAGCAGAACTCGTAGACGAATCCTCTTTTTTACATTGGTACTTAACGTTGTCAGTTATCGAGAGCATATTTTTTTAACATAGATTCTTCTATAAAATATCTGACATATCACCAATCTCTGTGCATTAGAGAAGAATATTTGGATAAAATTTTTAAGTTAAAAGGAGGAGTTGATTTTTATTTGTGGATTCGTTAATCGAAAAAAAGAAAAAAACCTAGTTGAGGAAAAACGTTTTTAAGCCTTTTTCGTTAGTCAGGAGCAAGCAATTATAATCTTTTAACTATTCGGGTATTTGAAATGATACTTTAAAATTCTAAAAGAATACGAAAAAATCACATAAATTCTTCAAAATCAGTATCTGAATCCGTGTTTTTGAATAGTTAGTAAAATTAACATTCACTCATTGGGATGTCAGATTTCATTTGATCACATCCAACAGGGAGTTTTTCCTCCGGAGCCCGTAACACAGGTCGACGATCACGGGCTGTACACAAAGTTATCTCCCCGCATATTTTTGAAACAAAAAATGGTATATAAATTGCGATTAGCACAGGCAGTGTACAAGATAACAAATGGACGGAAAAAATGTGTTAGTTTCAGACTACTACGCGCAGAGAGGGAGAAATAAAACCATTGTCAATAGTGTCTGGCATTTAACTTTATAACAAATTGACTGGAAACTATTCCTTTGTTTGATAATATTTTCATCCTCATAGAAACATGTTTAAAAATTACAGTAAATTGTTTAATATCCAATTCAGCTTATGCATTGGTTTCAAATTTTGGAGGAATTTGTGAAGAAAAAACGCATTCTCGGTTTATATTCAAAAATATATGGTATGTATAAAATGTCCTACATTGTTTATATATCCTTAAAAAACCCTTGAGATGTAATTGACATAAATAAAAAAAAAAATGAATAACTTTTTTGTGCTGCGAATTTTTTGTATGTTATTGTTTTGCTCGAAGCATTGGGAAGCCAAAGTATTCAGATTCTTCCTACTCCAAAATCACACATTCCTTTTCTATTTATGCAAATTTCGACATCCCCTCAGATTACCATATATTAGTACCTGCAGGCCTCAAATCGTTCCGCAATCACTTAGCCAAACACAATTTGTACATTTCATGCCCTTTAACGATTTCGTAACCGTCCATCTTGCGTCCATTGTCCGGACATTAATACCGCCTTGTGACCGCATCAATCGATTGCGCCGACTGAAACTTAATTACGACTGCGGAGAAGCATCCAGTGCTCATCAACAACGCATTAGCGACACAAACCCCTTGCATAATGAAAAGGTAAGAAAATCAACTGCAACAAAAGTCTTTTCACTTCACGGGGGAAAAGTAATTCCTAGCAAGAGTCGGTGGGGTTGTTGAGAAAGGTTGTGGGTTTCCTCTTTTTGTGCTTCTTTTCTTTGTGTTGTTTTGTTAATTTTGTTTTTTATCAGGTGGCACAAAAATGAGTTATTAATTCGTAATTAGGTTAATCCTTCTTCGCCTTGCTGTGGGGATTTTTATTTTAATTATGTAGAAGGACGCTGTGAACACGTTAGGTTTTGCATCTTTGACTTACCCGCTCATTACATTGAATGCAAAATTATTTAAATTCATTTAACGATTCATAGATAAAAAGAATTTTTTTTTGGCGTAATTGTTTTTTTTTTTAATGTTTTATCAAAGGTTGCAGTCTTTTGTGAGACATGGTTTGTTCTATGTAATAAAGTATTATTAAGTGACATATTTTAAAGTCATTGTTAAAATGACGCTTCAGGATGTTTGAAAAAGAATTTCTGATAGTTTTTCAATTCTGATAAAGTAATTCTACCAAATACTTTAAATAAATTAATCATTAGAGGTTTTTGAGAGAGAACAACAAATTTATTTTCCGTTTACCGTAAAATAAAATAATCTTATTGGATTTATGCCATTATATTTTTTAATTGGCAATTGTAAATGACTCTTATATCAAATGGCTATATCAAATGATTTAAACTTTATTATTTACAGTAACTTAAAAATCACTACATGGTATATGAATTATGAAAATTTTCTAGGAAGTTTGTAATATTATTAAACATAAAATGTCCCTTAACAAAATATTTTTCCAAAATGAAACTGACAAAATAATTTTTTGTAACTACTTAATTTTTTTCATAACACTGAAGTTTTTTTTAAATGTCTTTAATTTGCTATCTTTCATTTGAATCTATTTTATCCAAATAATAAGAATTTTTTTTTAATAAATCAAGTTTTTGTTTGAGAGTTTATGCTCAATATTGTGAGCTCTTAAACTTCCTCTAAATACACATAAAACTTAAAATTTGTTTTATGAAGGTAACAAGGAAAAAACATATCATGCAAAAAGTAAGTTTTTTGGGGAAAAAATAACTACTGGATTGGTAATACATATTCATTGACACCTTGTCTTTTAAAAGAAAAAGCAGATTTAAGAGAGAAAATCACCTTATTTCTTTATAATAATGTATTAACTTCTCCAATAAAAACAATATTTTTTACGAGCCATTATTAAATAATAACACTTACCGTAAAATCTGGCGTATAACGCCCATATATAATTCCAAGCTATATTTTTTAATTTTTTGGTATATTCGCCGTATAAAGCGCACCCTGTTTTCTTAAGAAAAAACCTAAAATATACGTTTGTAGTACTCTTACGTTTTGAAGACAATTATATGAGGTATTATTCCAGGCATTTAAATAAATAGTATACTTCTAGAACTACAACATTTTAAGTTCACAAGGTATGTCATTTCTTTTAATAAACAGTATTTTGATTTATATGGAAGTCTAATTTTTCTTATATTTATCTGTTTTATTCTTTTTAAAGCTATCATTTTTAAACTCGTGTATAACGCGCACCCTTAAATTTCAATCTTACTTTTTGAGTTAAAAGTGAGCGTTATACGCCAGGTTTTACGGGATATGAATTATTTTTATACACTATTGCTGTAATTTAATTATATAACTCTTAATGTCTCTTCATTCATTTCAAATTACATAAATTGTAATAAAAAATGGAGATCAAAAGATTGAACGAAAATTCAAAAGTTGTATACTTATCTATATGTGTATAATTGTATTGTATATGCATATAATACCAATTAAAAATGTATACATATACAATCTTTTTTACAGCAGTTCTTGGTATTAATGTAGAGGAAAAAATTATTTGTCGCTTTTCATTTATTATTCGCAGAATAACAAAATGTTCAAGATTTTGTAATAAACATGCCTCGGTATTGATAATCTTTCACCTTATTAATAATGGAATCACCTACTATTATTTTAAATTACTGGTTTAAAATCAATGCAAACACATTGCCAAAGATACAAGTTTTTAGCCACCCCTCATTAAATATTCTTTAATCATCCAAACCTCTCCAGCCTGTCCATTACGAAAACAGGGTTCAGGAAAGCCTCTGTTGACTCCACTTCCAGATCTAAGGGTTGCCGGAAGCTAATTGGACTCGAAGCTCGCCAAATTACCCTCCAAGTGGACGTTGTGTCCGGTCCCCTTTAAATACCCCGAGAAGATGCCAATTGAGGGGAAGTCTTAATCAGTGAACAATTAGAAGAAAGTTCGTTCTCGTGTTCACCTGAAAGGCCGATGCCCCCTTGTCCCACTTTATTAGTTTAGGGTGTTTACAAAGGATGCTCTAAGTGGGCACTCTCTGACTCGATTTAGCTATGGCTTTGGAATGGAATTCTGAGGGAACCTTTTTGGAAACGTGTTTTGTGAAGAAGAATTGATAGGTACTTTTAAAGACCGCATCGCATACTTATGAGAAAAATGAAGAAATTGAGTTGTTGAATATTAAAATAGCAACGTCCATAAATCATTCACTATATTTGAAAAATTGTGCATCAACGATGTCAAAATGTTTTTTGCCTTTGCTTAAGGGGTCTCAGGGTGTTAAATTTTTCTAGAGATCAGAAAATATAAACAATTTTCAAACAAGTATAATTCTTTTAAATTTAAATTAAATAATTCAAATCTTTTACACATTATTTATAAAGAAATGGGGCTTCAGAAAAGTATAAAATGTTTAAAATATAATCATAATTTTAAAAATTATAAGCATATGAAAATAAGAAACATTTATTAAGTTATACGTCGCGCATGCTATTTGCTAAAATAGTAGCTTTAATTATATACTAGCTATAAGTTGATTTATAAAGATAAATGTATTCTTATTAAACTGTAGCTATTTTTATATAAATAGAATAATAACTTGCATATTTTAATAAATAAAAAAATACATTTTTAAAAAATATTTAAAAAATTGCCATATTTTACAAATATTTTGAAATACAAAAGATATATAATGCAAAAATTAAGTAGGGTTTAAAGAGTATGATGCATTTTATAATTCTATAAAGTTTTATACATCAGAGGCTACTATTTTAGAAAAAAACGTGCGCAACGCAAAAAATACTTAATATTTATTATAAAATTTTCATATGCTTATTATGATTTTTAAAATTATTTTTTATATTTTAAACATTTTATACTTTTCTGAAGCCCCATTCTTTTATAAATAATTTATAAAATATTCGAATCATTTAATTTAAATTTAAAAGAATTATATACATGTTTGAAAATCGTATATATTTTCAGTTTTCTGGAAAAGTTTAACACCCTTGAGATCCCTTAATAAACACTTTTTTCTAATAAATCAGAGCATATATTTAATAATTCTCTTCAATTTTCTCTCGAGGGATTTTACTTCATCAAGACTTCGCGTCATAATTAATTTTTAGTTTACTCCCCCTACGGGAAATAAACACAATTTTATTACCGTCTATTAAAAAAAAAACTAACACGTTAGCGTTTTTAAAACAAGATGATGCAATCTTGCAACAACCGCGTTTTCTGACAAGCCATTACCGGAAATCATAGGATTCTAAACGCTTCCGGTTGACAAACCCTATAAAAATTGAGGTCCCCAGAGTGAAAAAAGAATGATTTTGTGAATTGTCTCATGAGCGTAGGCTTGTGTTGTGCTCTTTATGTAGTCATTTTATCTATGTGTGATCGTAAATAAAATCTGAATTTTAAAATAGCAAATGTCTCCTCCACCTTTCAACGACCGCAACAAGTGAAGTGATTCCACTCGACAAAATATTCTCTCATTGATAAAAATGTCTTAAGCCAAGTGCATTCAATTTTCACATATTGTGATGCCATGAGCCTTTAAAATTACTTCATTACTGGCAGTGTGAGGGAAAACACACAGCTATTAGCTCGAAGGCCTTTTATTTATAAATTAATTTTAAAAAATTTAAATTCAAGATAAACTATTCTAATCTTCTCAGCCTTTCAATGGATAAAAATTCAAAACCGGAACAATGTTCGTAGATCTTCACATGATTGTCTTTTAGGTGCGGCTATCCTTGCAACCCCTTTGCTGGCATCGTCCAATATCACTCACTCGAGTGGTTGCACCGCAAACTCCGGCACTCCGTCTTTAAGGGGCCATCACAGTTCCTTTCTCTTGATCCTTGATGTGTTGATTCCCCCGCAACTCTAACGCGTGTCTTCGAAGAAGAAGGAAAAATTGATGTGGAACATGATGCAGAACATCGAAGAAGATCCTCGTCAACTTTCGAGCCAACCCTTTTAACCCCAATCGTTTCCGATTGATGAGAGTAGCGGATATGCACACGGCGCTCCTCGTCTTCGTCTCAACTCCATTGGTTCTTTGAGACAATAAGCTGGTGCGACTGAGATCAAGTCCATCGCCGTGCCTAGAGCAAACCTGAGTTGCCGACGCCTGATCTATGCAATTTTTGTTTTTTGTAGTTTAGCACTTGAGCAAAAACTCACAATAATAATTTACTAAATAGTCGTATCTCGTAAATTCATCCTTTATATATAATTTTGTTGTTTTTATACAACTATAGAGAAAAAGTAACGTGATATTATGTATTTTAAGTGATCACGCAATGAAAATTACCTGTTCAGAAGCATCAGCACGCAAAGTCGTTGAGTTAAAAGCCAAAAGCATGTGTCTTCAAGTAAATAAAGATATTAACTTACTCGTCTGCAAAATCGATAGTATCACAAAAATAAGCTTAGCTGTCATTTATTCAGATGAAAAAAGATTCGTGTTAAATCATGTCTTTAGTTTTTAACATTATAAATTATTTCTCGAATTTTTTTAAAACCCTATTTCGCTTCTTTTTCTCAGTGAAATCTTATTTTTGTCATAGTACAGGATGAAAACATTTCAAATTGATATCAGTTAAGAGCAAAAAAATTTTTTCGTATGATAGAGTTAAATTCAGGAATCTACTTTTCAAAGCCTTTGCATACAGAGCTATTTTACTTTAATTTTATTATTTAATGAAAAGGCTTAAAATATTTTTGTTCGCTCGATAGAGCTTAGAATCTTTGGAATTCCATTTTATTTGAGGAGAATTTAAAAGTTTTGTTATGCATTACATATTCTTTTTACGAATATTACAAATTTCAGTTGTAAATATTACAGATCAATATTGAAACATTTTTGCATTCTACACATTTAACATCAAGGTATCCGACTACGTACGGAACCGTGGTTTTAAAGAAACGCATAAATGGATAACTTTCATGATATTTAGTGTCACTTAGATTAGAATACACGTAAAAAATTGTTTTAAGGACATTTTGACAAAAAATATTTAAATGCAATATTTCGGCAAAAAATTAACTTAGAATAACCCTTTTTCAAAATGTTCTCTTTTTGCGAAAAATGATTCTATTATAATAATATTTTGCCTGTATATAGCTCAGATTTCTGTACAGAGGCTCAACTATGATTTTTGAAGAATTCACATTATTTTCAGAGTTACAAACCATTGAAATAATTATCGGCGTTTTTTTCTTAACATTTCTCCCCTCTGTTGTCGCAAAACATGGATAAACTCACTTCTAAGTTATATATTTCAAAAATTCTAGTTGAGCCTCTGTACA
>BMAV01012691.1:75135-98514 GCA_019973955.1 Trichonephila inaurata madagascariensis
TTTTGCTTAAAAGTAACATATACAAAATTTAATACTTATGTTATTAATTTGTACGGTTTATAATTAAGATCGTGTATTGTAGCTTTAGCGTCAAAGGGCATTATTATTGCATTCAGTAATTTATTAATGTATAAGGGGGGCGCGATAAAAATTGTGATTGAAAAGGGGGGCGCCAGTATTGAAAGTTTGAGAAACACTGTTCTATGCTCATTTTTTGTCTCAAAATATTGTACTTAGATAATATTTTATTGTAATACTATTCTTATAAAACAATTTTATATACATTTTCTAATCTAAGTGACACTAAATATCATAAATATTATCCATTTATACGCTTTTGCAAAATCACGGTTCCGAACGTAGTCAGATACCTTAAATGTACACATTTTATTAAATTTACATTCAATTTTTACATTACATTTTTATTAACATTTACTCATTTTTGTAAATGTGGCAACTGTAAAAGTGATTAAAAATTTTAAAGAGTTTTATACTAATTAAAATATTTCATATAATGAGTTTGATAATATTACTTTAATTTAGATACTAGAATCCCAGTTAAAGATAGGGTTGTTTTGAATTTGAGTTTTAACAACCTTAAAGAGTAAACACACAGATTATACTGATATAATATCAACGAGAAATCTTCCTCTGTACACACATGTTTCTTTAATAAAATATAATATTAATCACAGGAAAGGAAAACATTTTATGTTGAAAAAGATAAAAGTAATTTATTTATAATCACAAACAGTAAAACGTCTATAATATGATAAGACCCCAATCAAGGTAGCTTTAGCTATATATGTTATACAATGCGCACATTTTTTTAAATAAATATTGCTATTATTTATAGAAGTTTCACGAATTTTTTGATTTTATACATCCATTGACGAGAAATAAGTTCAAGGCTGAAGATAAATGAATAATTACTCACAATAAAATAGTTTAAATAAACAATCTGTAATTACTTTAAACTATAAATTCTCATAATAAATACAATAACCCTACAGAACTATTGTAGATGCATACGCAGAATCAGTATTTAGGCAGTTTCAAAATAGTTGTTTGGGATTTATATGTATTAAATGTGTGTGCTTAGTTGTAGAAATAATAGTTTGATACTGCAACAGCGCCTCCTTTCGCAAGTCGCAAAACAACTAAAAACAGGAATGAAAGCCCTCTCAAGCCTAAGGCAGTGTTCCGCAACCCCCGGTACGAGGACCGGTACCAGTCCGTGGATCAAATACTACCGGACCACCCAAGATAAATTATTTCTCTTTTATTTGCTGTGGTATATTTTTCTTAGGTTTGGGCTACTTTTTATGAAAATCACTTAATATTCACTTTTTGGTGTAGCTATATTTTATTCAGAAGTCACGATTGAATACAATTAAATTAAAATTATTAAATCAAAACAGTCTAAAATATAAACAATCAACATCCTCCCCCTCAGCGGGCCGCGTTAAAATTAACAAACGTTGACCAGTCCGCGGCGATAAAAAGTTTGCGAAGCACTGGCCTAAGTCAAGCACGGTATAGCTGCTGGCCAGTAGATCGGTGATTCAAATAAACACCTCTGCCAAGGCCAACAGCTTAACACATCTTCGCACCTATTTATGCTTAACTATTTTTTGGATAAGTAAATAGTGATATTGTATTTTTTTTAAAAGTATGTTTAAATAAGCAAAATGATGTAATTTTTAGCTATTGATTGATAAAAAATTTCCTTATGCAATTATTTTAATTTTTCGAAAAATTTCTTTCATTTGTATATTATACAACTGCAAAAATGTTGTTCAAGAAACTCAAAAAATTTATTTTAACGAGAACCAGTTTGAAATGTGTTGTTATTCTTACATTTGAAAACTAGTCTGAACAATTCTTGTGTTGAAGCTTTTTCATGTAAAGTTCCAGAAAAATTATCACGAAATGGGAAATAAGACATAATTAAGCAAATGAGATCTCACATTTTTGAGGTCATTCAGACAAACATTTATTCTCAAAACAATTTTAAGCCTACTTGAAACACGCAAACGTTTCCTTTTAAACTGCCAAGTTTAGTTCAAAAGTTTTAACAAAAAAACAGCCTCTCTCTCTCTCTCTAAGCACGAGTTTCCCGCCATGTTTCGATTTAAAAAAAAGAAATTCTCAAACACTTTACACCCCAAGTACACGTAAATGAGAGTTCAACTAACTTCTTTAAAGAACGAAGAAAAAAAAAATCCCCATCATCAGCAAGTAGGCATGACTAACAAGCATAAAAATATTCTGGAAAATGCCTAATCAAGCATGGTAAGGCTCTAACTAGTTAAAGTTTCTGCAGAATTTCTCTCTTACATATTTCAAGAATTTTATTTCGTTCTTTTCATTTTTTTCCCCAACTCGAAAGTGTTTCAAAATAGCGAAAAGATGCCAAATGCAGTAAACCTGGCGACAAAAAGTAAAGTTGGCGTTAATAAAGTGGCATCCAGGTGTGCCTTAATGTTCTCTCAGCAGCGCCATCTTATTGTCGTTAAACGTAATTAAGCATCGGTGTGTAGCCGATGGAAATTTTTCAGCCGATACGCATACATTACGCTGACTTCTTTTTCGAATTTTTTTTTAATTCTTTCTTCCTTTTTTGGTTCTTTTCCAAAAAAAAAGGCAGGAAAAAAAGAATTGTTAATGTCTTTAGATGACTTATGCAATGGTGGTTCTTTCCATGATAAAAAAAAAAGTGTTAGACAGGTAGTGTTTACGGAAACTGAGTTTCGGTCTTCCATTTTTTTTTTTTTTTTTTTTTAAATCAACAACCAGTAAAAAAGTGGTAAAAGGTAATTATATCGTATCGAGTTTCTGGAATGTTTAGAATTCAATTTTTGATGTTTGCTCAAACAACCTTAAATATATTATTAGAAGTATAATCAACTTTTATTAAATACGTTAGCTTGTCGAGCATTATTATTATTTTTTAATTCTGCCGATAATATTTAGCTTTTTTATTTATTTATTTTTGCTGGTGTTTTTTTTTTTTTTTTTTTTTAAAAATTTTTTAAAAAAATTATTGAGTTAGGGAACAGCCAATTATTTATTTGAAATTTCTTTTGTTATTGAAAACAAATTTTATTTTTCTAAAAAGTCCTACCTTTTTTATTTCTTACCATGTGGAAAATATGTCTTGAACTCTATTATTTACAGAGAACAAAATTAAACACTTGGATACTGAAGTTTTAATACTGGAGTGTTATTTTGTCAATTATGAATAAAAAATAAATAATAATGATTGTCTTATCTGCTGAAATCTTGATTTGTTGCCGCTTCTTTCTAATGAAATATTTGGATTACATGAATGTTGTTTTCACATGAATTTAAATAAAAAAAATGATGTCTAAAAATTTTGCATTCTTTGAAAAAAAAAATGAAATTTTTTGATTGATTGTAAATATGATAAAAAAAGGCAATCATTTTTTTAAATTCGATGTTTTCTCGCATATTTGACATTTAAATAATTTATGATTGAATGTTAATAAACATGCAGAAACATAAAAGAAATAAACAAGTAAAAATTATGTCTTTGTCTAATTACTATACTAATTAAGTCAAACATTCTTTGACAGGTAAAGATTAAACGAGAAAATTCAATAAGACTAGAACAACACTCAAATACAATTTTTTCAGTTGTTTTTCAAATTATTATCGATATAATTGTCAGAAATGTTCCTTGAAGTAATTTAAAGTTAACCAGAGCTTACACATTAGATAAACTCTTTCTTTTCAAGGTAACTAATTAGATCTCATGAATATATTTATTAGCATCACAAACCCACTTCACTGTTTATTAAATGATGTTATATAACATTACATACTGTTTTGAAACAAGAAAGGCCAACCTTTTTGGGAAGAGTGCCACTATCTGATAAAAAAGTTATTATGCGTGTCACTTCTAACTTTTCGGACAAAAAATATTAAAAAGTGAAAAAATATTACTTAAGGCTTATCAAAAAATTTTTACGTCAATAAAATTTTTTAAAAATTAAAATGTAATTAGTGGAAAATTAAAGATTCTATAAAATGCGTAAAACAAAAGTAAAAACTAAGATTTTTTATATATATATATATATATATATATATATATATATATATATATATATTCTTAGTAAACTTTTTACAGGCTCAATCATAGACTAGATATAAAATAAAAATGAATAACTTGAAACATATTTAATTCTAAATAACTATTACAGTTAGTACCTGCTTAAAACGGCTTTTGAATTTGTAATTTTTAAATACAAAGTCGTCCATATTTTTTTTATTAAAGACATGAAATAGTTTCCGTGCATCACAAGTATCACACAGGGCTTAGACAAGTAAGTAAAACAAAGTCAGCAGTATTAAGATTAGTTCTGGAAGATGCTAACACACAATCAGGCTGTTTTAGGTGCCTATCAGTTAATTTCGAACGTTGAGATAGTTCCTGCATTAATGGAAAATGTGTTAATGTTTTTTCTCCAAAATCAAGACCGAAAAAGCAAGAGTCTATTTACAAAAGGATATACAGTCGAACCTCTATATAACAAACCTCTATATTGCGAATTTATCTATACAGCGAACTTTTTCTTAGAACCTTGAACATTTCACGATTTCTTACGTAAAATAACCTCTCTATAGTGAAATGCATTTTCTATGTAACGAACTTTTTCTTTTGTGATTCAATTTTTGTTCCCCTCCTTTTTTAATGAATTTCTGAAAAAATTTTAAGCTATTCTCTCTTCTTTTAAGCTAGAAACATCTTCTATATCCTCTTTCACCCTCAATGGGGTTGCCTCGTGTCCCCGTGTTCTAATTATAAAATAATGTATGTTTAATATTACTTGTATGCTTTAAATAATAAAATGTCCTTAAAATTCATTGATTTTGGTATAAAATTATTTTCTTAATATTGAAAATGCAGTGAATTCTTCGACATCTTTTTTTTTTTTTTTCCTTGCAGTTTTTCTTTCTTTTTTGATGGGTAAGATATATATAAAATAACACATATTAATTTTTAAAAAAAGGCTTGAATAATTACTTTTTTTAATATATAGTTTATATGAATTTCTAATTTGTTTTATGTGGTTTATAAAGTATATTAAAAGATGACGAATAAAAAATTCGATATTAAATGATGACGAATTTTCCATGTAACGAACTTTTTCCCCGGATTTAGCGACTTCATTAATATATATATATATATATATATATATATATATATGAAAGAAATTTGTATAATATTTCAGAAACCAGAAATAATAGATAATGAAAACATGAAGATCGAAAAAATACAAAAAAGGAACTATAAAAAAGAACCTAGCGAGTCAGAAAGCTATTTCGGACTTAGGACCGAATAAGTGGGGTTAAACTAGTTTGAAGGCTCCAACCTTCTCCCTTTGCAACTCGGTAGGAAAAACCAAATAAAATAAACAAAAATTCAAAGTATATAAAAAATAAACCAAAATTCAAAGCATACGAAAACTCACAGAGAGTATGATAAAACCACTGATTAATATTCTGAAACAAATTCTCCCCAATTTCTTAAAGCAGAAAAATCCTAAAACAATTACGAAAAAAAAAATTATTAAACGAAATCTTCCTACTTACAGATCTTTTTCCAAGAGAATCAAGAGTCTTCAAGAGAGGGTATCTTTGAACGTATCTTTTGAACTACCTTTAACACTAGCCAGCATAGATAGATACCGAGATAGATGACAATCAAGTTTGGTAGGCTTTGAATTGGTAAATTTTACAATACCCACAGGAAGGATACAGCAAATCAATATTTATATATATATATATGACCAATTAGAGGGTAAGTAAATACAATCACACAAAATTTTTTAATTTAAAATTTTTAAAATTTTTCAATAAGTTTTGGCGTGCCACTGTTACAACTCCACCGTGTCGCATTGTGGCACACGTGCCGCGCGTTGGCCACCCATGTTCTGAAATTATTAATATCTAAATATTGCATTGAACTCTCGATTGTTTTCAAACACATTTTAATAGCCCTCACTACTTGATTTAAAAAAGGACAGGACTTTAATTTCTTAGATGGAAGTATATTTATTTTTTATACCTCTTAACCTCTTCCCTTGAGTGTCGATTTCCATAAAATTAGTTCTTCACGGTTCTCTACTTATTAAAAGAAACATGCCTGTAAATAGTTCAGAAATTGGAATTTTCTTTTGCCTACAATGCCTCTACAACTTCTGTAATGGATGGTCTGTCCCATCCATTAGTGTAACAGAGTTAGAAGCAAGATTAGCCATAGTAAAAAACACACAATTTATTAAGGAATCATTGGAAAGCTAAAATCATACTTTTTTGACAGTTTGAGATTTTTACATTTTCAAATTTTATAGATTTTAACCTTTCTAAAAATACCTTACTTTAACCTCTAGGGTAATTAGAAGCCCTTAAAACTTATTTTTAAATAATTGTTGAAACTGGGCCACGCCCATTAGAATGGCGAAAAATGTAAACAAAGTACTTTGTTTTTGCTTAAAAGTTGAACGTCTGATACAAACCAAAACATGTATCTCTTATTGTAAATTGAGCTTTTTATTTTATTTCCTAGCCGATTAAAAGTCTCACTGTATACATTAAAATCAATTTATCACAGAATGCACATTTTGATGTTCGGTGTACTTTTTCTGAGAAACTACTGTTCACAGGTATATAAATTTTTTATGATGTATTTATAATGATGGCTAATATATACTAAAATGAGCTTTTTGTCAAAAATCAAAGATTTATTTTTTACAAATCCTTATGTGAAAAATGGGTCAAAATTCGCAATGTTTGATAAAATATTTCATAAATTATTAAAAAATTCAAAATTAGCTAAAATCTCATTTTGGTATAATGAGAAAGGTGTACTTTAATTATATGAAAAATTTCAAGCATGTACGTATAACAGATTTTGAGAAAAGGTACATCGAAAACAGCCAATTTAACATTGTCAGTATATACAGAGAGAGGTTTCCAACCCCCTTTAACGTCTCAACAAACTAAGAAATTTCAACGACCCAAGTTAGGAAATGACCCTTTAGATCAATAGAGGAGCAAAAGCGAGGTAGACGAGATGATTGAATATTTAATTATAAATTGAATTACTTACTCTTGGCACGTACTAGCAAAGGCCATCTAAATATTTGAAATTACGTTCTAAATTAATCTACTTCAATCCGACGTTATTCCAATTTAAACAGTTAATTGACCAAATCTTCAATCTTTAATATTGAACAAATAATCTACGAATCACTCTCGACTAGCTTTTACGTTAATCACTAACTGCTATCCTTTAGCTTCTAACCTCTCTCTCCTCTCGGCTCCGAACGTTAATGTTTAAATATAAGTCTTCTTCTTCGGGAGAAAGTTTTCAATAGAATAATATTTAAAGAAACGTTTTACCCTAAAAGGATTTGTAGGAGGTATCCGAATAGATCCGTTACACTTGCTTCTCCTCCTTGGGAGTTGATTTCTGCAAAACATGTTCTTTAGCAGATCTCTACTAAACGAAAGTGTACCAGATTTGAAGACTGTAAGTCTAATAGTTCCAATATATCGTGTTTAGGGAGTGATTTGCCCCTTTCTCTTATATATATATGAAAATATTTACAACAACTCTCTAAAGCAAACATTTTAGCAACAATTCAATGCAGAAAAGAATTATTTAAAGACTAATATATGTAGGAATATCCCATTTGTAAAAGGTTAGATCATTTCCTTTTCCAGAGGTCGGCAATTCTAATCAAAACAGTATTCCACATCAACGCCATCTAGCGTCTTTTAAAACGCCAACATAAACCCTTTTTTCGGCAGAGGCCCACTAACACCCCCAGGAAAGTCGTATTTCGGATCAGCGCCGTTCGCCCATGCCAGGCGGTAAGTCTTAATAGCACAGCAAAATGAGTTCTATTTAATCTCAATTGCCTTCCTTAAAGTAATGTGATCTAACTTTCATATTCTTTGAAATATTCCCCATGTAAATTCTCCTATAATTCATAAGAATTATTTAGTTTTCAACCAGTTTCTTTCTTAAACTATGTTGTCTATTTTATTTCAAAATTAACTAATTCACCCTAAAAACCCTTGGACACCACGCCAATAAAAACCCCGCTATCTGAAGAATCCGACCTTTTGGAACATTTCGGTTGGATACCCACATATATATGATGAAAGAGAAGCCATTAATTTTAACATTAATAAGGTACCTTACTTTACTAGCAATTTACATACTTCTTTTTAGAAATATAGTAATTGGAATAATGATTTAGTTTCAAACGAATCAGAAAAATACCATAATGATTATAAATTTTATAAATATTGCTTGCAATATGAATATCTAAATACCTTTCAATTCAAATATATTTATAAAAAAAATAAAAAAAGCAACAACAAAAGGGTAAAATTGGTAATAATTGACAAAAAAATTACGTAAACAGAGCCCACTCTGTACAAAAAGTTTATGGACATATTCTCAATTTTTCGAGAGTTTAATGTATTACTTTGCTATTCATTTCTAAAATGACCTTCAGGATAAAAAATATCATAATTTTTACAAAATCTAGAGCATTTTTTTTTTTGGTTATTATATGAAATTAATAAAACAGTGATTGTATTCACATAAGGGACTGTAAATTTTGTAAGAAAACAGTGATTGATAAATCCGAAGGTTAAAACACTTGTACTAATATACAGACCTACAAAAAAATTTCAGTTCATCATTTTCAAAACGTTTTGAACAATCGCTGTCTCCGTTTTCTAAAAAAACACATTTCAAGTAAAACGCAATTTTAAAATTTGACATATTGTTTAAAGTTGTGGGCACCCCTTTTAAAAAACACTTTAGTTTTTTTTTCGCGAACGGAAAAAAATAGGCTTTTTTTTTATGAAGCTAATAAATTCAAAAAAAAAGTCATAAAAAAGTTGTCAATTTTTGACAAAATACATGATTTTAGGGTAGTCGGATACCTTAAAACTATTGGATAAAAAAAAACCTGTTTATATTTCATTATGGGAAGCAGTTACTAAATCTTTAAATAACAATCAATAAATAGAGCATATAAGAAGAAATATTTAAATCGATATACAGAAAATAAGAAAGTAGTAAATAAAACGAATTATTCGAAAAACTAAGTATTGCTATCTAATTTTAGAATAAAAAAAATGCATTATATTCATTATTGACCGCAGTATTTTAATGCAGATTATTGTTTTAAGTATATTATTTACTACACATCGTTGTTAATAAAACAGACACATAAAACAAGCGATCAAAAATGTGTACGCATATTCTTATTAATATCAGTTAGTGAAAGCTCTTTTTGAGTGGAAGTCCTAATTAGGGCAAAAAGTACTGGCTGTATGATACCGATTTATATTTTGTAGTCTTAATGCTCTGCCTTAAAAGCAAATTAATTAATCTCTTTCAGGTACTGCATAAACTGAAAAGAGCTTTTAAAATAAAAAAGCTAACCCTTTTGTATTTAACAAAGAAAAAGTAAAACAAAAAAAAAAAATTGTTGACTAATAAGATATTTTCTCTCACCCACGCTTTAAAAAAATATATTAATACCTTTACTTCGTCACTACATAAACCCATCAACATCTTTTTTTTAAAAAAAGTCAAAATTAAAAACCACACATAACTCTTCAAAAACCCCCAAAAATTTTATTTACGCCTTCAAAGAGAGTTGTGCAAAAGCACCGAAAAAAGGGAGAAAAATATAAAAAGACCCCTAACTACATCGTTCATCATGCCGCCACTCTTACTTTTACAAACGAGAATTTAACGCGAGATTTAACGCTTTCCACTAATCTAATGGAATCCGAAAACTTGGCGCGATGAAAGGAAGCGAAAAATAATAATAATAAAAGAAAAAAAAACCGCTGCAAAAGAAATAAAAATTTCATGTCCAAGGAAGAGTTTTCGAACGTAACGAATCTCGAAAGTGAAAAACGACGCTTTCGATTTACGGTATTCAAATAACTACTACAAGTCCTTTGCCTTCTGCGTCCCGTGCATGTACAAAGAAGCCCCATTAAAAACGCGAAGCGATGCGTAAAATTTGAACATTTTTAAAACCCTTCGTGCTAAATCACTTTTTCTAAAAAAAGGGCCCTTTTTCCATTGAAAAGTGGTGTAAGTTGTGGACGTCTGTTGAAAAATTAAGATGGATTACTGGAGAACACTGTTTTGGAGAACGAACCCCGGGGTGGGGAACAACAACAAGCGTTTTTGACGGGCCCCCCGAAAAAAAAGAAGTTTTTTAAAAATTTTTTCCCCCCCTCCTTCTAAAGTTTTTCCCGATAGCCAAAAAAAAAGTGGAAATTGGTATATATTCTTTGCTTTTATTGTGCGTCACTCTTTCGCAAACGTTTTAACCAAAGGGGTATCAATATTTCTCGAGAAAAATATCAACTAATCCTCTTTATACACTATAGGTCTCTCATAAAATTAATACTATTCGTAAAATTAAAGAACAAAACATAACTAAAACACACTAACAGAAAGACAAAACGTGTGTGAATCTGTGTATTAGAATAAATATTTTTGAATTACGATTCGCTTTGAGATTTTATCAGTCATCACTATTTTATTCCGTATCATAAATGTTATGCTACATAATATCAAATTAAATTATTGTATAGTGAATTTAATACAACTGGAACTGGGTTGTTAAAATGCTGGTAAATTGAATCAGATACTGATGAATCGAAATTTCTCAAGTACTCCTTCAAAAGTATTGGATATCTATTGCACTTTCAAAAAATCGGCTAGAAGGGAATTTATTTCTAATGCAGGATTTCTAATTTCTAATGTTCCTACAGATCTGTCGATGTCAATATGGAATATCTGTATAATTGGTTAACCTATATTTTGTGCTTGTAAGTAGTAATTCCCATAGAATCACATCTTGGTTATCTGGTAACAGGTACGTTGATCCAGGGACGTCTGTAGACATCAGGAGGCCTTGGGCCCCTACTCAAAAGTAGGCTCTGAGCTTTATATTAATGTAGGCCCCACATGACTCTTATAAGTAGACCGTAAATAGCACACATTGTCAAATATTAGTACAAATAATAACCAGAAACAAATAAATGTATATGCTTACAGTCGTACAAACTGGCTCCACCGACTGCCGCCTTTTGACTGAATGTGTAATGATGATGTATGGTGGTAAGCCAAGACCTACACACGACTGTCATCACAAGTAGCCAAGTGACATAGTGTCCCAAAGTCCTGGTTTTTCGGAAAATATAACCGAAAAAAGCGTTGAAATTATTCGAATCATGATCTTATCAAGTCTGAGTCAAGAACGAGATGAGGCCTCCATTGGGGCCGAGGCCTTGGACCCAGTCCCAGTTGGCTTATGCCTTAAGACGTCTCTGCATGGACTGTGTGGGTTAACATCAAATAAATTCTTTAATTACTAACAAAGTCTTTTGCATATGCAATCGTCCTTGATTTTAATTTTTTTTTTACTTGGTAAGGGATGAGAATTAAGAGAACTTACAGGGATGCGAGTTGTATGAGAATGGATAAATATGAGATCTTATATATTTAGAATTGATAGCTCAGTTTTAAACTGAAAAGCTTAAGGTATCCGACTACGTTCGGAACCATGATTTTAAAAAAGTGCCTAAATGGATAATTTTCTTGAAATATAGTGTCACTTAGATTAGAATACATGTATAAAATGGTTTTAAGGACATTTTGACAAAAAAAATTATATAAAAACAATATTTCGGCAAAAAATTAACTTTAGTGCAATAACCCTTTTTTCAAAATGTTCTCCTTTTGTGAAAATACTTCTATTATAATAATATTTTGCCTATATATAGCCTTAGACTTCTTCTGTACAGGAGGCTCAACTATAATTTTAAAAATTCACATTATTTTCAGAGTTACAATCCTACCAAAATACTATCGGCGTTTTTTCTTAAAATTCTCCCCTATGTTGTCAAAAGTAGAAGCGTATAAATGAAAAGTGTAATGTGATATTATTTATGATGGTGTCACTTAGATTAGAAAATGCATATAAAATTGTTTTTAAGAATAGTATTGTTAATAAAATTATATACAATATTTGACAAAAATGAACATAGAATGACCTATTGAGTCAAATATTCTCCTTTTTAGAAAATGCTTCTATTATAATAATATTTTGCCTGTATATAGCTCATACTTCTGTACAGAGGCTCAACTAGAATTTTTGAAATATATAACTTAGAAGTGGTTTGACCCATGTTTTATGACAACACAGGGGAGAAATTTTAAGAAAAAAACGCCGATCATTATTTCAATGGGTTGTAACTCTGAAAATAATGTGAATTTTTCAAAAATCATAGTTGGGCCTCTGTACAGAGGTCTGAGCTATATACTGGCAAAATATAATTATAATAGAAGCATTTTTTACAAAAGGAGAACATTTTGAAAAAAGTTAATTTTTGGCCGCAATATTGTACTTAAATAATCTTTTTTGTCAAAATATCCTTAAAAGAATTTTATACATGTATTCTAATCTAAGTGAAACTAAATATCATGAAAATTATCCATTTATGCGCTTTTTTAAAATCACGGTTCCGAACATAGTCGGATACCTTAAATGAGGCGTGAGATTTCTTGTTGGAATTCTCATTATTGCATGCAAGTTAATGTCAATCAACTTGCATCTATATTTGCTCTTTTTGACCATCTTGCAAGAAAAACTTTGCTCACCAACATATGTTAATCCAAATATTGAGAAAATTTTCTGTCCATTTGTTTTTCTGGCTGTTTTGGCGAGACGCTATTTGCCTATTTAAAAAAAAACCATCTCTCCAATAAACGCTTATGCATTAAACTATTCCTATAGAGTATCCTATAACCGAAATGATACGTTAATAAAAGAGATGGAACAAAATAATTTTTTTAAGCGGCTAAAAATTTTTTACAGGAATATAGATCCTTATTATAATAAAAACATAACGGAATTTTCACATGAATTCAAATTATAACGCTCAACTTTTGATTAACCAATAGTATTCACATTTCACATGGCTATATTTAGTCAGTTTTTGGTTCTTCAACACATCAGGAAGAGCTATTTACATACTGTTCAGAAGCAGTGCTAATAGTTTCCCTGCTAACGCCATCACTTCACTTTTCCTGTCTGCAGCGAATGTCACCAAGCGAAGCGATGCAATTCGGAAGCGCGGCATCGACACCACATAAACGTTCTTGATTCTGGTAACTAAGCTAATATTCGAAATACCCTCACTCACACACGCCCTGTTTTCCCTTCCCAAAGCAGATCTTTGGAATCGCAAACGCGGGTTTTGTATTTCGTCACGAACACGATGGCCACTGATTTCTCTCCATCCCGAGGACACTCTCACAGCCTCTTCTCTCGAATTGTGCAGGAACTATTGTAATGGTAATTTTCGAATTCTCCCCCCTTCGCTGTTATCCAGAGAGACTGAATGTTGAGGTATTCATAAGAGTACTTGGAACAGTCGAGATCTATTTGGGGTTGTCCAATTAAAATGAGATATATGACGTGTTTTCTTCCTCCTTGAAGTGAGATATTAAAGATATTGTTAAGAATTTTGTGTCAAATAGTGTAAATAATTTGTATTTGGATGTGTAATGCCTTTATATATATCTTACTCTAAATTACATTTAATTTTTATGTTAAAATTGTAATATTCACAAGCAAACGCCGTCCCTTACGTTATAATGGTGATTCAATGGGAACCTGGCGAAATCTTGGCGAAAGAGCCAAGTTGGCGTCATTTATGGCGACCATTTTAGCGACCATTTTTGGCGTGTTCGGAAACCTCTGGATTCTTCTAGAAATTAGTTGAGAAATCCACTTATTTCAAGACCTATGACGCAAGAGTGTTTTTCTCGAATGATCCGCGAGGGATATAGATAGAGAAAGAGCTCTCCGAAAATCAGTTCTAAAACTTAAAACTTTTAAAATCTCCTTGACACCAGGACAGCGAATAGAGTGCTTGCTCACTGATCCCTGACGACCAGTAGCAGACGAGTTTCTCGTCTGCTTGCATGAATTTTGGACTTTGATTTTTTGATACCGCTGAAACCAGCCAGCTTTGCCACTCCCACTTTCTCCTTCCGCGTCCACCAATCAGGATGCACAGACTCCATAAAGGCCTCTCAACATCAAGAGCCCAATACAATCAGTATAAGACGGAGGAACACTTCGCTTTCCATTTCCCAATGATGTCCAGTGACCGAAAGTCAGTCAGTCTGGTTTTGACCAGCGATCAGTTAGTATTGCTTTACAGATTACTTCGGTTGTTGAACGAGTGATTGCTTGTGAATAGTCTTTTATATACGTGTATTTTAGACACCGATAATTGTGTCTATGCTGTTGAAGGTGGGAAGACCTTCTGAGGTTTATTTTGTGAATATTGCTGTGGAATCCTGTATTTAAATAATTGGAATTTCTACAATAAATTCTCATCGCTCTTAAAGAACTGTCTTGTTCGTTTGCGACTGATTGGCATAAAATCCTCGAACCCCGGATCTACGTAACAATATTTTTAGAGAACTTGATTTATATTTGTTAAGAGCCACTTTTTTTATTCATAACGGAGAATAGTGTGACGTTTGAAATAAATAAAGGTAGCATGATACTGATTAATTTATAAATATTTAGTTTATTTCCGTCACAGCTATTATTTAAAGATTATACATTGAAGTTATTAAACTTATTCATTAGATTATTAAAGTCCAAGATCTGTTTGTGAGGAAGGAGTTTTTTGGAGTCCGCTTTCAACGAACATTTTTAGACCATCTTCTGTACATTCTCTGCTCTCGCTAGGGTCTCGGGGATGACCGCGGATGGGCACCTTTATTCTCGGGTTACATCCGGTTCGTGGAGGGAATAGAAGGGGGTTCCTTGTGGTGACACAGGTTTCCGGAGTGATCCAAGACAAGACCGTGCAATAATTTAAGGTTGCAGCTGTTCCTTGAATGTGTGGTTCATATCCACAATTCACAGCTGTGAGGCGGGAATCGTTACAACAGGTTTTATCTTACATATAGATAAATTTATTCAAATGCCAAACTTTCAATGAGCGATTGTTTATTTTTTTCTCTATACAACAACACTAGGGCTATTGGGGGCAGATCTCACAATTTTGAGCCACGCTATAGTGAAGAGGATGAGCTTCCCCCTCTCCAAACTACTACACCACGCCAACGGGAGGGCTTTGAGGCAAGGCAGATTTAACGCACCTCAGCCCCTTTGAACGGCATGTCTTCAGTAGCACTTGTGCTCGAACTTGCGACACATCAGCCACCAGCTCAAGACCATGACCTCTAGATTACAGTTACGGTGACCAAGCTTTAAGACTCTAGGGACAATTTGAGTGGTGACAGGAAACTCAGTAAAAAATTAAAGATAAAGCATCTTAAAGATTAATCTTCCGATGAATGAATCTTGCTGAAAATAATTTGTTCTTAAATTTCAAGCTAATTTCATACACGACATTCAAAGACCAAGGTTCGCTGGATGATCTTTTTCAACATCCTGAACACATTTCTGATGTGTGTATGAATTTATGTTTTTATTGATATGACTTATTTAACTATAGTGAATGTAATAAATTCAGATTTATTTATGTGTATATTTGGGACCTATTACTACCGAAAAATTTCTTTAATAAAGATAATAGTAGAAATAAATAACTAAGATGTCTTGAAAATTTCTATGACGAAGCTCCGATGATGCTTTAGAGGTTTATTTACAGACACAAAGGACTACTCACATATCAAAAAATTGCATCTATTAGGAGAACGTTTTAGATAAATAATAAATCTCTCGAATTGTTGACTTTCAGAGAAAACACACAAAAATTGTGTGCACCAGGTCAACATCCAATATATCTACCTCCCACAGATACAAAACCTTCACACAAAGCTCGTTGGCGAAGCTCACAGACCTCTCTTTTCGAGTGACAGTCACAGGTAGGTGTGGCACTCGCGCAGGTGCAGTACCTCGGATCAGTCCGCATTGCCACCTAGAGTTTCAGGATGTAATTCAAGTTCGTTACAAAACCTTCAAATAGAAAACAAATGAAACTTTATGATTTGTTAATTAAAATGACCACATTAGCACTTCGTTTACATAGGAATATAACAATAACAGTTGATATATTATCTCTTTAACAAGGTTTTCTTGCGAGAGAAAAGTACTGATTAGTAAGTTTTATAATGAAGCTTATTACTAATAATTATTACTAATAATTCACATACGTAAACATAATATGAGAAAAAAATAAGAACTTTTTTATAATTTTGAAAGATTTTTTTGGAGAATCTTACTACTAGAACATCTTTACCCTGTCATCAAATTTGAAATAAAATCAAAATTTTTCAAGTAGAACAACATGTACAAATCTAATGTCAGTTTTGAAAAGACTAAATTTGTGATGGTCATATCATAAAAGCACACAAGCATATGTTCTCCATTAAATTCAAATATGACATAAGACTATGCACTTGTTGTTTTATTTGTAAAATTTGGATAAAATTTCAAATTTAATATAAATGGGTAAATATTAAGTATTGAGATTCTTCAGAAAGATATTTTTAAAAGTAAAAATACTTCTTGCATCATGCATGTACTTTTAAATGCGTTATATTATTTTAAAAAATATGCGTTCGTATAAATTTATATGCGTTATTATTGATAGCAAATATGTACTTTTTAAAGAAAGTTTCTACAAAGCAAAAGTTGGCAACAGTGAAGAGCATGAACTGATTGGTTGTAAGCATATGATTGCATTTATAATGTGACTATGACGTCGCATGAATTTATGAACTGATTGGTTGGAAACGCATAATTGCAGTTGTCATGTGACTGTGACGTCATATGAATGTAGCCCAATCAATGGAGAACACGTGGTTGCATTTATCACGTGACCTTCCTGAATTTAGCCCATTTGTTTAATAAATATATGGTTTTTATATACTAGTCATTCTCTATTAACTGTGAATGTGATTAACTGTTAAAAAAATAATTTACGAAAAATTATTTGTGAAATTCTTTATTAATGTGTTTTAATTTATTAATATTGCGATAGTAAATTCACGTGAAAAAGAAAATAATTTATTGCAAGTCTATTTTAGTGAAACAAGCAAGTGTATAAAATAATCAAATTTACTTATTTTCTCTACCTTAAGTTGTAAATTGTAAAATGTATAAGAATATATAGAGCATTATTTAAGGTCATATGCGTGGAAAACAGTCACGAAACAAATCCATAAAAAAATCTGAAACTTAATAAAAAGTGTTTTATTTCATTTATTATAAATTTCACATTTATATTTTATTTCAATATAAAACAAAATTCCATTGCGAACCAGTGAAGGTTTAGTTTTCGTATGTTACACCTACATATCGAAGTTCCGACAAACATTTTAGTTCATATATTGTTGAAAATATTCGAAGCCTCTACATATAGATTTTAAAGTACATATAAAAGTTAAATTGATCCTTATAGCTTTGTGTTATCGAACATTGAGTACTTACTTAGTTACTGATAAGGAATTCTATTTTTATGATGACAATAACTCCAAAATGATGAAACTGTGAAAAGTACTTCGCTGCAACCATACCTGAAAAGTTTTAACTGCCAAACGATTTTTATCTGCCTTCGCCTCTGGGGTTCCTCGATATAGTTAAAGGTTTCAAATAACCCTTCTTCCTGTCAAAACGCCAGAAACCTTCGCTGCTACCTTCTGAACTCCTGAATGTTGCCACAGATCTTTATAATACAGCGCAGAAATGTTATCTAAATCGACATCTGCCAGTCGTAAAAAGAAACTCTTTCCCCTTTGTACCCAAAAAACCGGAGGCAAGCGAATACTTTATCGACATCTTTTAGCTCGTAAATGTAGATGTTGAGCATCCTCGAACACAGATAAACTGCGCGTATAATTACCCGTGTTTGAACGTTACGAGCAGACGATTTTCAGTTAAAAGAATCATCTGCCAAGTTACGCTTTCACAGAATTATCGATATAAATATTCGATGAATCGCTGTGCTGGTAGTTTTCTCCTTTTAATGGAATAATTCAATTAGGAATTTTAAGAGAAAAATTTTATGTAAGTTAGTAGATCAAAAACGTTTTGTTTACAGATATGGAATACATGTTGATCAATTATTTTAATTCTTTTGTCAAGGTTGAGATAGATAATTTAAAACTGCTTTTTTTTCAGTTGAAAATTTCATTAGAGGATTTTCCCCTGCTTTATGCCATTTTAAAGTTTCGAACAGGCTTGACGGTTTACGGCCATGGAATTCAGATGGAATTCATGGAATTAAGAACCAAGCACTTTGTAAAATAAGTCTTACACGGAGCCCAAACGACGCTCAACTGAACAACGGTGTGGGGCAGATGATTAACATTTGCCAGTACGCATGTGCAGCGTTTTATTTCGCCAGTGTTACCAGATCAGCCGTTTTAATTTCATTCACCGAACTTTATTTTCAGAGATTGCACATATAATTTATCTTTCTAGCGAGAAGTGCCGTTTCAACCACTACTTTATCTCCTCAAAAACTACCATGTTGGCATATTTTCAAAGAAATATGATGCAATATTGCATCAGCCATTGATTTTGACCAATCACTATATTAAACAATGGAAATCATATGATTATGAAAGCTTCAGGTAGAAAAAGGTATAAAATGTTGAGATCTTTGGAATGTGAAAAGAGGAACTCTTTTTGTCCATTTCTAATGTCCGGGTGTGTTTGTGTTGCTTTTCTGTTTTTGCTTAGTGTTCGTAAATAAAATGTGGAACTATAAATTAATCAAATGTCCTCTTTAATTAAATGACTGCAAATACATAAAGACGTCCCAGAAACATGTTTAATTCTAGTGAAATCATCATATATATATGACGTTTTCTCGGAAATTAATGCATTTTATTGGAATAATCTTTATTTTGCTGCAGTCGTTAAAAGGAGGACAAACATTTTGGTATTTTAAATCTACATTTCATTTTACACGCACGGAAAACAAAACACGACATAAACGGCGCATAAACAAGACAAAGGGCAAAGTCGTTCTTTGTTCTTTCCAGAGATATCAGCTTTTACAGCTTTCTCAACCGGAAGCTTTAAGAATCATTTTTATTATTTATCAAATGCTTGTCCATGAATCATCAGATCATTAGGCAACGAGCTCTCCAATACTTTTTTACAATACAGTCTAAATTCTTAAGTGCAGAGCGCACGTCCAAATGATTAGCGTCCATAACGTCCAGAATTACACAAAACACATTAAAGTGACAGTCAAATTCAAACGAAACCAAGGCCAATGCAGTCATGTCCAGTCAATAGTCTAAGCTCAGCCACATCAGTAGCAAGAGGAGAGTCCAAGACACAGACAGGTTTTAATAGCACTTTCCAAGATTTATTTTTAGTGGCACTCTGAGAATCATATGATTTTCGTTAATGACGTTTCGTTCGTCTGTGACTGGTCAGACTCCTCCTTAAGAGTGCACCCCTATAGTGGGTCCTTCAAAAGTGTTCATATCTGACGAAGGTAATTTCTTAATTTTAAAATTTAAAATTTTAAACCCCGAAATATCAAAAATTATTTTTAAAATGTCTTTATTACACCGAAAAATTTTTTAAAAATTTTTATTTTTTCCCTCAAAAAAAAAATCTGAAAAATTATTTAAATATAAGGTTGAAAAAAATTCTTTAAACCTTTCTCAACAAAATAACCTTTTTTATTAAACCCCTATTATTAGTTCACCTCTCCTATATATATATATATTTAAATTTAAAATTTGGGTTTAAAAATTTAATAAAAAAGTAATAGATAAAAATAGAGCGAACTCTTTACCATCGCGAAAGGGATTTGTGGGTAAATAAGCCTATTTAAAGGTGGGCACCTGACGAAGGAGAACATACTCGAAAAGGCTTAGCTGGTGACCCCTCGCCAAGTGTTGATTTTGTTCTCTCTTTGCCGCCAAGGGGGGCCTTTGGTTTTTAGGTTGAACAAAATAAAGAGTTATTATAGAGATGATCCCTCCTCTTTTACCAGAAGACATGGGATCTACATATATAATATACTTTTCCCCCAAATTTTCAATGTTAATAAAATATTTCCTTTAAAAACCATTTAAGTTTTTTCCTGTAGTGAATGACATTTGATTTTAAAAAGTTTTTAAATTAGTTCATTAATTCTATTAATTAAGAATAAATGTAACAAACAAAAAATAGTCAAAAAAATTTATATAGAAAGGAAAATCATTCGTTTTTTTTGTACAATATGTGGTTCTTCTAATCCAATTTGGGGGTTTTAAAATTGAATATTTTAAAGAATTATTCTTTTTTACTATATTATTTTTAAATGTTAAATTTAAAAATTAAATATTAACAAAAAAACAAACAAAAAATTTCCCCAAAACCCATTAAAAGGAAAATAAAAATTTCTAAAAATCCTTTCATTTTGTCACTTTAGTTTCTGTATTATTAAATTTGTTTTTTGTTTAACTTTTTAAAAGTAATTTAAAAAATTTCCCCTTTTTGTTGCCTTATAATTGACATTTTACTTGTTTATTTGTTTTACCCCAGCCTGGCCTCAAAATTTTTAAACATTTTAAAAAATTTGAGAACTCGTTCGTTTTTCTCAAAATTTCATTTAAAAAGCCAATGGATACTATTTTTTATGCATGCGTGTATACTCGTCAAAAAAATTAACTTTAAAAAACGTTTAAAATTTTAAAAATTTAATGTTAAAATTTCTTTTTAACTTTTTAATTGACAAAGAAATGATTTTTAAAAAGGATAAAAAATTTTCTGTTTTTGGTTTTTAAATTTAAAAAGTTGAAAATTTTTTTGGGATTTGAAAAAAAATTTAAATCAAATTTTGGGAAAAATGAACTTGAAAAACTTTTTTAAAAAAATTTTCCTTTTTTAAAAAATTTTTAAAAAATTTTTTGCCCAAAACCCCAAAAGTAATTTTGAAAAAATTTTTTTTTATCCCTTAAATAATTATGGGTTTTTTTTTTTTTTCCCCCTTTTTCAAACATATAAAATTTTTAATTATATATTCAAAAAACTGTTGGGCCCCTTTTTTTTAAAACATTAGAGAAAAAAATTATTAAAATAATGCGTTTTCCCAAAAGAAAATTTTTAAAATTTTTTTTTTTTTGCCAAAATTTTTTTTAAATTTTTTTCAAAAAAATTCCCAAAAACAAAATTTCACAAATATCATGAAAATATTTTTCCCCTTTTTAAAAAGGAATTATATTAAAAAAAAAAAAAAAAATTTTTTTTTTCTTCTTAAAAGGTTAAAGTAAAAAAAGAATTTTAAATTATTCAAAAAAAATTTTTTCCAAAAAAAAAAATTAAACCCAAGAAAAAATTCTCGCCAGTTGATTTTCCTAGTATTTTGGATGAAATACGTAGACATTGATGAATGTCAGAATCTGCACGATTGATCTTTGCGATCGCAAGCCATTAATCTTTTATCCATTGTCTAATTTTGTTAAATCTAAAACTTTGAAAAAGCGTAAAGAAAGGAGTTATCAATTATTATGTCATGTTTGATGGAAGAATTCGTGAGATTGATTTTTTTTTATGTTCCTTGTTTAGATAGATACAATTGGTAAAGTTCCCCTTAATATTTTTTAACTATAAATATTCAAATTCATAATAGATTATATATTACCTTCTCATGCATATTCAACTGTCAGACATGATTTGCACAAACTGATATTTTTCATTTATAATATTCCATTTCCTTCGATCCGAAATAAATGATATATTCCAAGATATGCGAATACTATTTGCTACAGACTGATAAACTACAAAACCTTCGATTTTCAGTCGCTGTATTTTAATTTCTCGAGCTATCTCCAAATATTTAGCAGAAATCTCAGGACGGAACGCATTTGTCTTCCGATTTCGTCGCAAATGACAGCCAAGTCCATTAACGACAGGAATTCTGCATGCCGAGTGAAAATAGCAAAACTTTTCTGTCGCCGAGCGAACAATCATTTTCCTAACATATTTCGAATGAATGTTTAACTTTCATCTCCTTTGCAAACTTCTTTAAAATGCTCTTGGCGAAATGAAACTTCAACGAAGTTGCATATCATCTTCATTCCACGGTATGAAATTCATTTCGTTATTAGTTCAAGATATCTGTGCCACATGGCTCAAACGTACATCGTTTTTAAACTTCTTTTAAAAACTGATAAATAGTAAAAATGAAGTAGATTTTAAATTGTGTGTGTGTGTGTGTGAACTCCCCTTGCATCTATAATTTCGAGCTCTTGTACGTTACGTTGATAATTTATGATTTTTATTTATCTCATAAACCAATATTTATTCAATTTTTTGATTGGAATAAAATTTATTACCCAAATAATTAAAGTTTTTATATATTTCTTTTTTAAAGGTATCTGACTACGTTCAGAACCATGATTTTTAAAAAGCGTATAAATAAATACGTTTTTTGAAATTTAGTATGGCTTTTGAATAAGAACATAGGTATAAAAAAATTGTTTTAAAAGCATTATTACAATAAAAAACTATTCAAAAATTTTTTTGGAATAAAAATAACTCCTTTCAATGCAATCTCCATTTACACAAAAAGCTTCTATTATAATATTTTGCCTATATATAACTCAAATTCTCATACACAGGCTGGACTAGTATTTTTGAAATATACTCGTGTAATTTAGGGGGGATTTATTAATATTAAGTTGGGAAAAGAAATCCATCATTTTTCGGTAGATAGCTCTAGTGTCGATATCTCTTGAAGTATTGATCAAACAATAACAAATATAAGCTCATTGTCAAGGTGATGACATTTCACTCTAAAAAAATTCTTTTGCTGTTTTTTGTTTGGTCCATTCAGTTGTAAATTACAGGGTGTTAAAAATGGAAGTCAACAAAGAGAAAATTCGGTACATTTTACAGTTTTTCTTTGATAAAGGCGAAAATGCAAGCCAGGTGGCTGAAATTGCGAATGGTGTTTATGGTGCCGATACTGTAACAGCTAATTACGTGCAATTTTGGTTTCGTCGATTCCATTCAGACATTTTTGATGTTAAAGATGCACTTCGCACAGGCAGGCCCGTTGTCGAAAATGGCAATAAAATCACAGAAATAATCGAATTTGACCGACATGTTAGTAGTCGTAGCATCGTCCAGGAGCTAAAGATTGACCATAAACCAGTTTTAAATCATTTGCACAAAGTTGGATTCAAAAGCTCGATATTTGGGTGCCCCCAATTAACACCTAAAAACGGTGGTCAATTTTTATCTTCGAAGCCTCGCCAAAAGAAATAAAAACCCAAAATTTTTTAAG
>BMAV01012692.1:0-37371 GCA_019973955.1 Trichonephila inaurata madagascariensis
TAAAAAATTGTCTTCACTTTTATGAATGCCTAAAAGATGAACATCAAAATTAAATTGAAGCTGGAAACGAAAAAATCAAATACTATGTACTGTTATAGCTATTTAAATAAGCATACTTCAATGATTTTAATTTACTATAGTTTTTTGTGTGTGTGTGAAACTTCATAGTTTAATAAGAGTTGAATGAGGCCACATTTCCTAAAGTGAAAAAATTCCCAAATTTTATAATCAGTAAACAGCTAGACACAGTAAAACATAATTATATAAAAAGTAGGTTTTTTTTTTCTTCTTTTGAATTTTGATTTTAAAAAAAAACTACCAAATGCACATAACGTTAGTCTGTTTTTAATAGCAAAGAATTTGTTTTTGTTAAGTGTAAGTAAATCTAATGAATATATATTATCATGCATAAGTATTTTATTGTCGAAAATTTAAACAGTATTAATTAGTGTTAAATAATAAATAAGTGCATTGAATGGCAAATATACTTTGGAAAAATGCATTGGACTTTTTTGTGTGGTTAACTATTTGTAAGATAGGTAGTGAAAGGGAAAAATAAACAAAATGGATAAAAAGAAAGAAAAGTAAGAAAGAAGAGTAACATTTTGTCTTCTTTTAAGACTAGACATTTTCTACTTAAATCTGAAAACTAAAGGGAAAATATTCTCCAAGAAATGAAAAAAATTTTACCAGTTCCAAAAAATTATGAAGGATTGTGATTATTGAAGCACCTTATTTTTTTCCCTTTCTTTCTCTCGACACATGCTTGATAAAACAGAACTAAAAGAGAACAGAAAAAAATATATTTTGAAGATTTCCAAAAAAAAAAATAAGCTTTTATTGATTTCTCGCAGTGGAGGGTTTTAAATCTCCAATGCGGCAGTTGGATATTTAATTATCTTCAAACACTTGACTGAGTTTTAATGAAAATTTCAAAATTTCTTCTCCTGCTGAATTTTTTGAAAAGATATTCCGACTCACAGGCAATCCCGTTCACAAAAGTTGAAAGAAAAAAATATATAATACAATAAAAACGATTTCTCTCTCGCAACTTAACGCTTTATTTCTTTTTTAAAATTTTCCCCTCTTCTTTTACTTTTTCTTCGTTTTTTTTTTTTTTAATTTTGCGACCAAACACTGTCTGAACTCAAACTAAATTCAGCGTCCTTTTACCGATATTATTATTTTTCTCTCTCTGCGTTGCTATTTTTTTTGTTCATCTCCCTGGCGACTTTCAATATATACATTTTCCATCTGTTGCAAAACGTGAAATGCAATAACTTCCCAAAGAAGGAAGAAGCCAAAAACAAGCTTTCTATATCTGCATAGCTATTCTTTCTGACTCCAGCAAGCACCCACGTCCAAAACATGAACTGAAGAGACTAAACAGTGCGTATGATTTTCTACTGGGTCTTTAATAAAGCAAATCTATAAAAATATTTCACTTTTTCTCCAAATTCTTTTCAAGCAGAAATGATTTTGAATTCGATCAATTTTCCTTTAATCTTCTTTTATTTCTTTTCAGTTTAATCAATCGCCAATCAATACATCCATTTTGTAAGAGAAAGTTATCAAAAGTTCCTACTCAAACACAGTCATTTTCTTGCTTTAACGTTAAACTGCTTTATAGAATGATAAAAGAAAAAGAAAAAAACGAAAGAATAACGATAAAAAATTCCAAATTGAATCTTCTATAAAAAATATACATGTAAAGCATTTCTTTTTTTTTTTTTTTTGAATAATTGAAGATGTGATCACTTACTTGTTCGTAGAACAGGAAATTGAATTTTGTTAAATATATTCCACAGTCTTGAATATTTCGATGAAATGGTTATTTTTGAAAATGAAATTGAGAAATCAGTGTAATACAAAGCGTAATTTTTATAATATATATTTCTTTAAAGTAAAATAAAAAAATTGGCTTTCGAATTTCGTTTTTACACGCACAGTCCTGTACGATAGCATTAATAAGAATGTTTTTAAAAAGGTATATTACTTTCAATATATGTACGATGGGCTCAAAGAAATATTTCTACTTTATAGCTTGTGTCTTTATTTCATTAAAAACTCATTTTCATTTTTATTTTATAACTGTAAAGTATATTGAATCTATGAGAATAGTTGTGTAATATTTTCTAAAACATGTACAAATGATATCATTTTTGAACAACAAATATTCTGTTTTTCCTTTGATTCATGTGGTTTCATTAATCTTTCATTTTTCATGTAGAATCTGTATATTTAAAATCGATCTACCTATTTTGTATACCCAATTAAATTATTTAATTTTCATAACTATAAAAACAAACTATTGGGTTCCCAAACCGCAACACCATAAAGGGAAACACCCAAAGAGCGTGAATTTTTCACCGTGCAAAAAGAAATGACATAAAACGGTACATGCAACTAATTGGCATTTCGATTCTGACCACGGCATGGGCACATGTACCATTATCAACTCGCGCAATATAAAGGATGAACTGATTTTGTTTCGAGTACTAAAATTACTTTTTCCTGTGGTGTTGCCAGAGCAGTTTCAATGATATGCGATAAATACACGCGTCATTCGAGAACGTACCCGAGTTTGACCAAGCAGAATGTGTTGCCTTTAAGAAAAAGAGGAATTCGTTTGATAATTGGATGAACAGACATAATCATTCAACGACAGCACTAACTGCCCCATCCTCGTCGCACTAGTATATAAAATGAGGGGCATATTCTGAGCATGGCAGTGATAGAAAAGCTCTGCATCTTTACGAATCACGTTCTAGCATATATCAAATAGATCTGTTGCAAAACAATCCACAAGTCGCCCATTTCGGGTTTCTTTTTTAAAAATCAAAGTGGAATGTTGCAAGCAGCGGTGATCATAGAATAAATACTTCATGGCCTTTCTGAATCTTTACAGACGAACCCCTTTCACTGTAATTTCGCACAATAGTGTATTTTCGATGATATTTTCTATTTGGGGATATATATATATATATACTCAATTAGAGGATATCTCAACTCATATCATAGTTTTCATCTTTTCCACACACACATCTTGAACATCTTACACATTTTTGAAAAACCAAAAAAATTTTGACCCTAGCAAATTTACTTTTTTTGAAAACAACCAATTCAAAGCCTACCAAACTTGATTGTCATCTCTTTTGGCTGTCTATGCTGGCTAGTGTAAAAGGTGTTCAAGATGCGTTTATGTATATTCAGGTTTTTAATTTGGTGGATAATTGCTTTCCATTAATTTCAAGACTCCATTCTTTTGGAAAAGATCTGTAAGTAGGAAAATTTGTTTTTTTTTTTTTTTTACGTAATTTTTTGGGGTTTTTTTGCTTTAAAAAATTTGTTTCAGAATAGTAGTCGGGTTTTACATACTTTCTGCGAGTTTTTATATACTTCAATTTTTTTTTTTATTTTTTTTTTACTTTAATTTTGTTTATTTTATTTATTTTTTCCTACCGAGTTGCAAAAAGGGGGAAAGGGTTTGGGGCCTTCAAACTAGTTTAACCCCACTTATTCGGTCCTAAGTCCGAAATTGTTTTGACCACAGGTTTTTTATAGTTCCTTTTTTTTTTTTCATAAATTTGATTTCGTTTTGCTTTTTAAATTTTTATTACGGGATTTTTGTTATGTTAATTATCTATTATTTCTGGTTTTGAAAATTATACAAATTTCTTTTTATAAATTAAACATACATATACATGATGTGACCACCGTAAATAAAAACCCAAAAAAGACAAGAGATAGCACGACAAAATTTATTTTGTAGATAACATGTTTACTGGATCAAATAATTAAATTTATAGATTTCCAAATTTCCCGCCGGAAATCAGTAGCCAGAGGGGAAATTTTAACAGCGGGAAAAAACCGCCAAAAACCAAAATTGATTCAAAGAGATTTTGATGTGTTTTTGGGGGTACAGAAACCGCGACTTCCACACGTTGCCAAAAGTTGATTTTGGGGTGGCAGCTGTGGGTGTAATCTGGGTAAACCGTTGAGCAACCAGGGGACCACATTTTTTTTTGGTGAAAGATCTGGAGAGCGAGCACGCAGGGGGAAGAAACCAATCTGATGATTGAAAAACCCTTTTTGGACAATGCGTGCCACGTGTGGTCGGGGCTTTCCTGTTGAAATATTGCTGGGGCCAACCCCCTGAAAGTAAGGGGGGGACAACTGGCCCGACCCCGGAGATGGCCCCGGTTGTTTAATGTACCGGAATGCTTCCCAAAGAGGAGTGCGAGAGGGATACCAAAATACCCCCCCCCATAACATAATATCCGGTGCAAGCCCAAAGTGTGGCGTTTCATAACGCAGCTGTTCAGCATCCTCTCTCCCCAGGTCCCCCAGACTGGAACCAAGCATCGTGGTGTTGGGGACAAATGTGTGACCCCCGTCAGAAAAAGACAACTTCATTCCATTTTGCTGCCCACATCCTTCTTTTCATCGCACCATTGGCGGGGGAGAGGGCCTGTGGTTCTGCGTCAAGATTAGATCAAGCAATGGACATTTTGGGACAGATTACTCTGCTGAAAACAGCGTCGAATGGTACGCGTAGACCCCCGAATGGTGCGTTACAGCCCTAAGTGCTGTGCTATGGTTCGTGATGTGACTGAGCGACCCCGGTCACCCAATTTACGAAGGCCTGGTCCGGGAAGGGTGCATTGAGGCCGCGTACACCCCCTTGGGATCCGTCGTACCCCCCCTGCATAAAACCCCGGCCTTTCCATTCTTTTTTCAGTTATATGGTTTCGCCCCCAACACGATTTTCCCCGGGTTTTCCCCATGAAAGATAATCCACAATCTCGGTAGGCCACTATCCTTCCTCTGTGGCCCGGATACTTGATCAAAATCTGATCGCTTTTTTCTACGAAAACATAACTGATCGTTTTAAAAACCACTAAAAAAAAACACGATTGCCGAATTTTGAAATTGTCGAAATCTCCAAGCCTTAAATAGCACCCTTTTAGGGGGGTTTCCCCAGGGCGCGGGGATGTGTATCTGCGCTGAAATTCAAACCATTTGGGGCCCCCCCCGCAATGCATGTTGTAAATTTTCATGTTATTTGCATGCTTCCTTCAAGGGGGTTGCATTTTTGGGGGGTTTTGGGGTGTATATATAAAATAAAATTTTATTAAAATAATAAAAAAAAAATAAAATTTTTTTTTAAATTATTAAAATTTTTTTTTAAAACAGTGAAAAAGGCTACCAGGGAAACCCCAAGTTTATAAGGCAGGAAGAAATTGGGAAATTTACCAGACACAAAAAATGTAGATACAAAAAAACTTTGGGTTTAAAATGGGGACTTATTATGATTTTTTGTGTTGCGAATTAGGGCCCGCGAATTAGGGTTTGAAAAAGCCAGGATCCTACCTTCCCCGTACAAAACAGAAACTTTTGGGCATAATAGGAAAAAAAAAACCAAGTTGAAAAGTTGCTTTAATACAAATGAAGAAAAAACCCCCTAATTATTAAAAATTTAAGCCAAGAAAAGAGAACAATAATAAATGTCTCAAGGAGAGGGAAAAAAAATAAAATAAAAAAATTACGTGTAAAAAAAAATTACTGAATTAAATTCAACCTTTTCCAAATAAAACTCCCCACCAAAAAGATGAAAATAATTGGAAAGACTATTCAAAAGGGAAAAAAAAGTGTTTTATTTTTATATATATAAAAAGCGGTTTCGACAGATTGTCCTGTACGCATGATAATCATATCATATGATAATGATAAGCATGTGATTGTAACCAATCAGTTCAAAAATCATTCAATGATATCATATTCACACTATAAAAGCTAACTTGTGTTTCCAGCAAATCAATTCACACGCACTTCGTTGTTGCCAACATTTGCTTTGAGAAATTTTCTCTTAAAAATTATATATGTAAACCAAATACATTTTATTTAAAAGTATAAAAATAAAATAAGATTACTTTTTTTAATTTTAAAAAATCTTTTTGAAAAGAAATTTTTTATAACATTTAAAATGTATTTATCTAATTATGAAATTTGAAACTTTATATAAGGTTTGCAAATAGACCAGCAAGTACAGTTAGTTTATTGTCGGTTTGAAATTCAAAGGAGATCACATGTTTGTCTTTATCATATGATCGTCATGAATTGAGCCCATTGTTTCAAGTATTTCCTACTGCATGTCCCACTGAATCATATTAGCAGGCTTGTTTGGCATACCACACATATACGGTTGCTGACACCTGCTTTAAATGGGCATCAATTAAAATATTATTATTACATCTCTTCTTTCATTTTATCTTGTTCTTCACTATTCATTTTTGTTAAAAATTACCTCTTTATATAAATTTAATTTTTATCTATTTGGTTATCTTCAATTTAAGTATACTTTTTTTATTTTCGTCATTCATTATTTTACCACATAGTTTATTTTTGCTTTTCCGGACCTTAGCTTAATTATTAACATTAAATTGTTCATTATATATTATGCTTAGTAAGGGTTTTATGTTCTTAAATGTGTGTTTCTTGATTAATGAGGAACCGTTAAAATGTTTTTGTAAGCATTTTTATTACAACGGTGGACTTGAAGATTGCAAAAAATATTTCAAATTCTTCGTAAAAGAATTTTACCCAATTAAAATATTAAGTCATTTTGAAGTAACTTGCTTTACTACATTAAAAAATTAATTTATGATATATTCCATGACTCTTCTTTAAAGTTTAGTATTCATACTTGACGAATGCTTAAAAAATGAGAGTATTTGTAATAGTTTGTAGCAGAAAGCATGAATTCTCAAATAACTCACTGTATTTAATTGAATGTAAATGACTTTTTAAATTTAAAAAAAAGTTCTTCAAATTGAGACTTTTTACGAAATTATTACATTAAAATTACTTAAAATTGCAACAAAAAACAAAGGAAGTAGGTTATTAATGAATGACTCTAACACTTTTTATAAAATATATATGTTTGTTATACAATTTTTAATTACGGAATCTTAACGCAAGTAATCAAATCAACTGGCATGTGTATTTTATTGTACTGTGTACACCACCTCTTCTTATGTATGATTAAAGCAACAGTATAGAAATCGCCGCATATATCCGACAAAATATTGCTGGGCTTAAGGTTCATGCAGGGCTCATGTTTTCTTAAAATGCTTTCCGTAATATCTATGCGATTATAATTTAAGCAATTTTATATTTAATTAGAAATAATAATAATTTCTACTAGCTTTCTTTTAATTGTTAGTGAAATCAGTAAATAATAAAAAAAAAACCTTGCAAATTGATTCACATTTTATTTTTTAAAACTGCAAGAAATGTGTTAACAGAAACTAATTTTAAACCATAATTTCAGATTGTTTGTTCTCTGAATAAAACTTTTAATTAAGAGATGTTATAATAGACAGTACAAACCAAAAAATGAGATGTATCTCGAAATGAATTCGCCGCTTCTGTAATCATTTGCAACTATGAAATAATAATGAGTGATTTCAATTTATGTAAAAGTACTTTTAAAAACAGTTTCTATAAAATAAAGACTTTATTTGTTCATATTTTGAATAATGCTTTTGTGTTAAATTTTATAACGATAAAGCGTACGACGCTTTCGCAAATCTTCTTTGCTTAAAATACTGATAGGAATAAAACATTCTTAAGTAAAATATGAATAAAACTCTGATGCTTTGAGCAGAATTATAAACAAAGTACTTTTAATAATTAAATGTATAAAAAATAATTTATTAATTTTCTTCAAGCTCATTTTTCGATTGTAATGTATTCATAAGACATAGAGTACATCCATACGCCGAATACAACTCATATGTTTTAGAGAGAAAATAATTTAAATTACTCTTTCCAAAAACTGTTTTGTTAAAATTTCAATTATTTTTCTCTTAATTGACTATTTCATTATTTTTAATCCAAACCATTCTAAAGTTAACGAATGCATTTTTAAATAATTTTAATTTATCCAGCCATCCAAGAAAGAAAGAAAAAATAGATATTTGCAATGTAAAAATTTAAGATTATTTGATCTACGAATTAACCTCAGAATTTATAATTTTACTTTTTTTTCTTATCAGCGTAATCAGAATATTTGAATTTAGATACCCTTTGAAATACCCAGGAAAACAAATACCTCTCATTTCACGCACAATTTACCAACATTAATCCTAGCAGAATACAGTTATTCAGATCCACTCTTCAAGAGAGAGCCTTATCAGAGGCGCGTTAATATCCTCGATCTGCAACGGAGTACCGAGGCTTTAGAAATCAATTAGTAGAAGAGGAGAACTTGCTTCAAGGAGCGCACGAAATTAACGGATATCGATGAAGTCGAATGCATTCTCGAGATTGAAAGCCCTTGCTATCTTATTTGCGCAGCGGCTGATGATCTATTTCTAAACTCTTCTCGAAAGGTCTTTAAGTAAGCGCACATGTTAATTTAGTTTTTTTTCACTGGAATATCCTTCGGAAATTAATTTCTCGTTCCTGCTTAAGTTTGTCAAAAATTTGTTTGCTGTTTCCTTTGAAAAAAGGCATAATTTACGGATTATAGATTTTTTCCCTTCGATATGGCTTAAATAGTCGTCGAAGTTTTGCAGTTTTAGAAGTGTCAATAAATGAACTAAAAAAGTTTTTTTTTTTTCATTTAGATAGTATACTTCGGAAAACTAATTTGAACGGTGGAGTACTTTGTCATAGTTTATTATTTAAATTTTATAATGTTATTTCTTTCTTTGTAAATCGTACATGATTTAAGAATCAATTGCAGTGAATATATCCATGTAAAAAAATATTTCATTGATAGCGGGATTCCAAAATTTAAGATACACTACGTGTTTTAGTTCTAGCTTCTATCGAATCCTTGATAATATTAGTAAATTGAATTTTTGTTAAGCATAATACGTAAAATTAAAAATGAGAAAAATAAGTTTTGGGTCTACTTTCTATCTTCATAAAAAAAGCTTATAAATTTTTTTTAAAAATAACATTTTAAAATTTAGAAGGGCTTTTTATTAATTTCAAAATTTTAACCTCAAGATACTTTGGTGGTATGAAAAATAGAACATGTTCACCTGATTCTTCTAATTCTCAAAGAAGAAAGGTCAATCATAAACTGGTAGTACTGAACTGCTTAATGAATGGTTTGATTCAACGACTTAGAAATCGGCTTAAATTTTAGAATTTAATTCCTGGAAAGTACATATGTTTAAATATAGCCAGTGTTACAACACTTGATGATTTTTCCAGGTGAAAAAACATTGTTGTATCTCAGCATATTAGCGCCAATTTCGTGGCAATTGGAAGAATAGGGACAAACATGGTTCAAACTCATCTTCACAATAAAAGCTTGTATTAGAGGAAACACATTAGATTTTCCGCAATAATCCGAAAACAAATAAAAATCCAATTAAATTGGGGTAGAGACACTGGCGTAGTTCGTCCTGAGTGGTATCCGTATCAAAATTCTTTAGTGTCCTCTTTCTCGAAGTACGAACTCTATTAATGGACCATTAATAACATACACTGAAAAGCCAAGAAAACTGGTACACCTGCCTAATATCATGTAAGGCCCCCAGCAGCCCTCAGAAGGGCCGCAACACAACGTGGCATGGATTCGATTTATGTCTGAAGTAGTTCTGGAGGTATTTGACACCATGAATCCTGCAGGGCTGTCCTTAAATCAGTAGGAGTAAGAGGGGACGGATATCTCTTATGAAGATCACGTTGCAAGGTATCCAAGAAATGTTCAATAATGTTCGTGTCTGGGGATTTTGCTGGCCAGCGGAAGTGTCTAAATTCAGAAGAATGTACCGAGAGCCACTCTGTAGCAATTCTGGACGTGTGGGTTGCCTCATGTTCCTTCTGAAATTCCCCAAGTCCGCCGGAATGCATAATGGACATGAATGAGTGCAGGTGTCAAAAAAGATGATTACGTACCTGTTACCTGCCACAGTCGTATCTAGACGTATCGGGGTCCCATATCACGCAAACTGCACATGCCAGCAAAGAGCCTCCACCAGCTTGAACAGTCCTCTGTTGACATGTCGGGTCCATGGATTCATGAGGTTGTCTCCATACCCGTACACGTCCATCAGTCGGATTCAATTGGAAACGAGACTCATCAAATCAGGCAACGTGTTTCAAGTCATCAGCAGTTCAATTTTGGTGTTGACAGGCCCAGGCGAGACGCAAAGCTTTGTGTCGTGCAGTCAACAATAGTACACGAGTGGGCCTTCGGCTCCGAAAGCCCATATAGATTATGTTTCCTTGAAGGATTCGCACGTTGTCACTTGTTAATGGCCAATCATTAAAATCTGCAGCAATTTTTGTAAGGGTTGCACGCCTATCACACTTAATGATTCTTGTCAGTCATCGTTGATCCCGTTCTTGGATGATCTTTTCCGGCCACAGTGATGTCGCAGATTTGATGTTTTACCGGATTCCCGATATTCACGGTACTCTCGTGAAATGGTGAAAATCCAAATTCCATCGCTACCTCGGAGATGCTATGTCCCATCTCTCTGCACCGTTTATAACACCACGTTCAAACTCACTTAAATCTTGATAACATCCCATTGTAGCAGCAGTAACCTAACAACTGTGCCAGACACTCGTTGTCTTATATAGTATTTGCCGACCACAGCGTCGTACTCTGATTGATTTAATATTTCTTTGTTTGCATACGCATTCCTGTACCAGTGTTTTTGGCTCTTAAGTGTATTACGATTTTTGCTTACTCATATTAATTCTCTTGTAGCTTGGGGCCCCATATCATTGATACGGCTATGCTCCTGACTAGAGAATATGTCAAGAATATGGGAATGAATGGCTGTAATTTTATAAATTAGTTTAGATTCAAAAGTTAAAAAAAAAGTGATTCTTGTCATGCTTTGATCTAGAGGGATCAAGAAACCTGTCGCTATTAATACCTTGTTGAAAGATATGTTTGCAGTTGAGGTGAGAAAGAGGAAGGAGGGGAATCTCTCCGGCAGATTGCACAAACTCGCTTGTGTTAGATGGAGTGAGTGAATATTAACGTCTTTATATTCAGCTATATGAGAGCTTTTGGGGATGGACCTCGTAATCCATGGTCAAGTGACGAGAACGACACCGAAGTTGTCATCTCTCTCTTAACTTTCACACCTCACCAACGGGAGGACCTTTAAGCTTCGACATATTAAACGTGCGTCGGCCCCCCTCTGCATGGTATCAGGTTTCTTTAACGGTACTAGACTCGAACTTATGGCTCGTTAGCCATGAATCTGTTACCTTGACTTTTAGGCTACCACGGCCACTGTGTTCGATGGATATTCAGCAAATATTTAAAATGTATAGATACAATCTTTGATCAACATTGTGCGTCTCATTACTGCTGCTATTCGCGATACTTTTACCTTGATTGAGGATAACTTTGAGCTACATCAGACAATGCAAGTAAATAAATACATTCTTGGTCAGGCAATTAGTGTAGCCGTCTTATTCACATCCCCTTCAAGATCCCCCTGTGGGACTCACCTAGCAGAGCAGTTCTAATTATATCCTTCCCTCCAGGGCCCTATATGAGTTACAACTGGGTTAGTACAGAGCAGGGTCTTTATTTGGTTTCATGGGACCAATAGAGCGTAATTTTGTCAATAAAAAACCGATGTTTATCGTGAATTATGGCTACTGAAGGAGATATTTATGTAATTCAAAAACGTTTACAAAATATTTATAATTATTCAACTATATTTATTTTCAAAAAAATGGGCTTTTAAAATTTTTTATTGTGTATTATGTAAGTCATTAATTAAGATTAATAAATCTAATATGCATTGAATAAATATGACCGCATTTTATGCATTAATTATGCATATTTAGATATTTATAGATAAATGAAGCAGAGAGCCTAGGCTTTTGTTACTTAAGTAGAGGAACTTTTGACACAATTTTATTTTGAATTCTTTTGAAATCTCGAAGCGTATCTTACAATCAGGAAAATTGTAAGATGATCGCGCCTCTCTCGCAGGCACCTAGATGTGGGAGGGAAGAAACACTCGACATGATCCAAGTAATCTAATTATTTCCACACACTAAGAACAGACACCATTTCAACTAATAATTAAAAAGAGAATGTCTCAATGATAACCGTGAAAGTGGAACAATGACAGTAAAGTTTTAGCGTTTAGGAGACTAAAAAACTTGATCCTTATCTTAATTAAGTATCTAACCTATTATCCGATTTAATCTAACCTTAATTCAATCTTAGTGAACAATCGTCACTTTTAAAGTTTCCTTCTAATAAGAATCAAATCACTATAATTCTAATATTATAGCTTCAGTAGCAATCTCACCTGGCTCGAGTATTTATTCTCTCCTTCGAGCTAGAAAACCTCACCTATTTATAGTAAGTTAATTTACGTATCACGATTCTCTTCTTCCGAAGGGTTGGTTGTGAATAATGCGAATTGATTGCTCAAAGATTTCCCAAGAGGATTAATTAGAAAATCGAGTATAGATCTGTCACAAAAATAATTCGACTAATTTTTAGCAAATGAATGTAAAGCTGTAGTTAAGATGGAATATGATAACATCGTTTCCAGCTAAAACTTCTTAAGGCATCCTACTTCGTTTGGTTGATTGATTGATTGAATATTTACGTCGCACTGTTCAGCTACACGAGGGCTTTTGGCGACGGACCACGTAATTTTGAACAATGGTCAAGTGACGTGGACGACACCCGAGCTGGCACCCCCCTCTCCTAATTACCACACCACACCAACGGGAGGACGTTTCAGCTCTCGACAGATTTAACGTGCATCGCTGCCCTACATGGCAGGTCTTTAGTGGTACTGGGCTCGAACTCGTGACAAGGCAAGCCACGATCCGATACCTATACCACTCGGCTACCGCGGCCACCCTACTACGTTCGGAACCATGATTTTAAAAAAGCGCATAAATGGATAATTTTCATGAGATTTAGTGTCACTTAGGTTAGACTACATGTATAAAATTGTTTTAAGGATATTTTAACAAAAAAAAAAATATTTAAATACTATTTTGGCAAAAAGTTAACTTAGAATAATATTTTTTTCAAAATGTTCCCCTTTTGTGAAAAATGCTTCTATTATAATAATGTTTTGCCTGTATATAGCCTCAGACCTCTTTACACAGGCTCAACTATGATTTTTGGAAAATTCACATTATTTTCAGAGTTAAACCAATTGAAATAATTATCGGGTTTTTCAAAATTGCTCCCCTGTTGTCAAAAAAAATGGATAAACCCTTTTCTAAGTTATATATTTAAAAATTTAGTTGACCCTCTGTAGAGGGGTCTGGTATATGCAAGCAAAGTAATTAAAAAAGAAGCTTTTTTAAAGAAGGAGAACATTTTAAAAAAATAATATTCAAAATTTAAATTTTTTTGCCGAAATAGTTTTAAATAATTGTTTTTATAAAAATGTCCTTAAAACAATTGTATACATTTATTCTAATCTAAGTGACACTAAATATCATGAAAATTATCCATTTATGCGCTTTTGCAAAATCCCGGTTCCGAACGTATTCGGATACCTTAATTGCAAATGCTTTCCTAGTTTGAACTTAAATTCTATGTTTTAAGAAATAAATTAACTTAAGAAATAAATAAATCACAACAGCAATACAAATAATTATGTGTCGTATCCGCGATTTTAATTCCTTGTTTCTCTGAGAAAAAAATAGTTTACTGATTAATTGTTAATTAATTTCTGGCTTAGATTCAATATGAGGTTCAATGGTGAAATAATGCTTGATTTTGGGAATATAGTCAAACCACTAGGAAGACAGCTATGCAAAAGTAATTTTATAAGTCTATAATGTGAAACATGGTAATTGTCGTAATTTTGTAAAATTTCTTTCCTATTTGAAAACAAATATTATCCTGTGTAATATCTAAACTGCAAATAAATTGTTATACATTTAAAGTAATTTGTGTAAGATCAAAATTTTACTTAACACAATTACGAAATACTGGTCATTATAATACTTATAATATTGCTAATTATACAGCTCTTACATAGTATTCATTTTATTTTGAATTAAAAATCAATTAAAATTTGATGCAATACTTTAATTTGTACAAAAACCGAATTGTTATATTAAATTAACTTTCTTTCATTAAAAAAGAAATTTTTTATTAATGATAGTAGAAAGTTCGTGTTGTATAAATACAAAATTTATGCACATATTTGAATTTACTGCATAATTTATTAGTAAATTTAATTTAAATATGTCAAAACGTAAATTTCTTAAAATGCATGAGAATTAGTTGTATAATTTAAAACCAATTTATTTCCAATTTGTTTAAATTGTTTCATTTATGAAATTCTCAAATGTGTGATGTATCATAAGATAAAATTGAACTGAATATAGAAACAATAGAACATAAGATAAAATATATTTTAAGTATCCATTAATAGTCAAAATAAACTGCTCGCACATGCATTATATATGTGTGTATGTATGAAGTTAAACAATTTTATTATATTAAAATCATTAAATATAATTTGCCGTTTCTTTCATGTTCATATTTGAAAGATGGACAGTTTAAAAATGATGCAGAACAGATTTCCTTTCTTTTGATGAATATGCGTATTAGCTGTGAAGATGAACATTAAATTAGTATGGTGTTTACTGCATACTTTAATGAAAGTGAATCATAAATAAGCATATGAATAGCAAAAATGGGCTAACTCTGTAATTAAAGTATGCAAATTTTCTGCTTTTTTTTTTCGACCAAATTACAACAGAATTCTGAACAAGTTTTTTATTTTTATCTCTACATGGATAGTAATGTCTATGCTAGAAGTCTCTGGTTACATATTTTTGTTCATTTTTAATCATTTTACCATTTTATTAATAATGTCCAAGGCTAGTTGCTTATTAATAATGTAAACAAAAAATCCATTTAAAAATATTTTAATTTCCAAATATTATTTTTTGCAGATGATGGAACATTTCAAAGTATTTTAAGCAGTTCACATATCCATGTCCTCGAAAACGGATCACTCACGATAACGGTGACTCAGAAATCAGACGCAGGCTACTATATGTGTGAAACCAGCAATGATGTCGGAGAACCACTACGATATTCTGTTCGCTTAGCTGTTCATTGTACGTATTCAATAATTAAATACTTGAAGCATTTACATATTCAAGATTGTTGCCTATTTACTTAACTTAAGCTAAGATTTGCTTTTAACTGAAGTTTGTTTGTTCTTCTTTAGTGAAATATCACTGCAAATAATTGAGTTAGTGTATTATTTTAAGTTTGTTAAATAATAATATATTATTCAGGCATTCATGTACATTTTAAACATTAAAGTAGGATAAATATAATTAATTACTTGTATTATGAATTTATGAATACATTTGAGTGGCGTTTTTACGAATTTATATATAGTTCTGCGGTCTATTTTTGTTCTTAAAGTAAAATAAATATTATATATATATATATATACAGAGAGAGAACCAAAAGTTCATTTTTTTCTTTTTCGTACTGTAAATGGAAAAGTTACCATGTAATAAATATAGTCAAAATACTTTTGGAAAAAACTCTGTTTATTTACTTAAGTGTATGATATTTAGGGGTTACAATTCTTAAAAGCCATTTATATATTCAGCAGAATATTATTTTTTAAAAAATATATAAGTATTTGTCTTACTAATACTAACACAGTGAACAATTTTTATTAGTACCTATTAATGAGTTTAGTTTTATTTTACAGTATTAAAATGTAGACTTATTACTTAAAATGCTATGTTTAAGCATAATTTCATGAGTACAGTTAAGTTATAGTCGGAAATTAAATCGATAATCGGCTTCATAAATCGATATTTTTATTCAAAGTATGGTAATATAAATATTCTTTACATAAAAAGTACGATTTATGTATAAAGACTATAAGCCTCTAAATTAAAATAGCTTAGTGAAACAACTTCAAATATAATATATTTAGATCAAAGCCTTCTTCGAGCGAAATGAAATAAAAGTTAAATAAATTATAATCACAAAACGTTAAGAAATAATTATGGAAAGATATAAGCATTATTTTAAAACTTTAAATCAAATTATACTAATCTACTTGTTTAATTCATTTATTGTTGCGTTTAACAGTGATTATACAATAAATGCATCTGTGTGTATAGTATAATAATACCTTATCAATCATCATTAGTTCATCATCCATCAAAATGCAAACGTTGTCTAGTATTAATCTAAATAATCATATTTCCAAGGAGAAAACTTTGATTTAGATATCTTGTTAAAAATTAAAATTTTCGTAGAAATGAATGATTGGTTATGAAATCAGAAAACATCTTTACTTTTTATATATGTGTCTCTCTTTTTCTATCTCTACATTTATCAAATGTTCTTATATCTATCATCTATATGTCTTTTATATATATTTATATATACTTCGTAATGTTTTCAGGTGACTGTACGTTTGTATATTAATCTTAATTTAATACCCCCCGTTAAAATCTTATTTAACATTATTCTGGTTCAATATTTAGGGTATGACTATTTAACCAGTTTTTAAAACCCATAAATGGATATTTCTATTTTTGGGTGTCCTTTGAATTTTGAAAATTTTTTAAAAGGACTTTATGTTTTTTAAAATTTTAAATTTTTTGGCCAAAATCCTTTTTCCCAAATGTTTTTTTTTGAAAAATGCTTCTTTTGTATTCATATTTTGCCTGTAATCCCCAAACCTCTGTACAGAGGCTCAACTATAATTTTGAAAATTCAAATTATTTTCAGAGTTAAAAACCATTTGAAAAATTATCGCTTTTTTTAAAATTTCTCCCTTCTGTTTTCGTAAAACATGGATAAAACGGGGTTTCCCAGTTTCATCTCAAAAAATTTTAGATGAGCCTCTGTACAGGGTCAGGTTTTAATACAGGCAAAATATTAATACAATAGAAGCATTTTTTCAAAAGGAGAAAATTTTTGGAAAAAAAAGGGTTTTTCTACGTTTAATTTTTTTTCCAAAATATTTATTTAAATATTTTTTTTTCATAAATGTCCTTAAAAACAATTGTTTCATGTACCTAATCAAAGTGACACTAAATATCATAAAATATTATCCATTTACCCCTTTTGCAAAATCCCCCGGTTCCAAACGTAGTCGGATATCTTAAATATGCAATGTATACATTTAATTTTTCCCAGAAAAATTTGGGAATTTAACGGTTGCGACCCCCAAACCTAAGTCGGTGGATTTTCATGATGAGGTAAATCGATAGTATTCCTGCCGTATGTGAGGCATATTAAAGATTCCTTGAGTGTCTGTTTTGCTTCGATGCTCTCGGCAAAATTAAAATTCATGGTACCCTTTCGTATCATCAGAACTCAGGTGCCTTCCTCTGGGGAGAAAACTGGGAGTCAAAATTGCATTGCTGCGAATGGTATTCCACTTATACGGTGCCGCACTAAAAAGGAAATCTCCCGGGGGATATACTAGGTCTGCAATGGTAAATGCCAATCCGCAGCTGCGTTGAAAATAAAACAAAATGCATGGTTAAAAAACACATTTTTAAGACCTATGTTTAAGAGAATGTTTTCAAATCAGCTGATTCGAGTTATTAAAACTTCATTTAAAAAAAATTAAATTTTACAAAAAAAAAGGCGTTTTGTTTTGTTTTGGATTTTATAACACTCAGCAAAAAACGTTTTGTGGCAGCCTCATGGAGTTTTTACTTTTCGCTCTTTTAATTGATTAAATTAGATTCTAAGAAAAAAATAATGTTCGAAAAGAAACAACTAATATCTAAATATAATTTTTTTAAAAAATAAGTAAAATTTTAAAAAAGCGAAAAATGTTCCCCCTTTTTTTTCATTTTTCATTAAAAAAGAAATTATAAAATCTTATTCTTTATAAAATCATTTTCATTTTTTGCTCGCTTAATACAAAACCCGTGTGACCCAAAAAATCCAGGGCCATGGTAATTCCCCCAAATTACACCCAAAATTTTGGGAAAAGTCATAAAAATTTTTTTAAATGGCAAGAAATATTTAACATATGGTGCTTTATATTAACTAAAGCAATAATTGGCATCACAAGTTTTAGCAAACACCATGCTCTTTATAACTAACGTTCAGCATGTCGGTCGCTGTTCATCAACAATACCTGTAGTCGAGGGACAAAGTTAAAAACAGCAGGTTTGGTGTGAAATCACCCTCGAAAGTCGGGTTTTAGCACCAGTAATTAGGTCGGACGACTACAATAGACTTGCGACTTCAGGTAACCCCATAACCAATAATCACACGGATTGAGGTCTGGGAGTTGGAAAGTCAAGCATGATAAAAATAGAGGCTCAGCTCGCAATTCTTACCAAAAATGGACGCAAGAGGTCTTTCATATCCTTCTTATGGTGAGTACAGCTTTACTAATAATGAATTTTCTGGTTAAGTCAACATATAGCAATTACTAGTGCATCTGTTTCCTCTGTGACTACAGCGAATTTTTTCACGATTTTCATGCAGCGTTCACTGACAAGGCCATCTGTGATTCTTTCTTGCACTTTTCTTGGTTTCAATAAAACCTCCTATCATTTCAAGGGGAGTTGGAAACCTCTGTCTCTATATATACTGACAATGTTAAATTGGCGGTTTACGATGTACCTGTTTTCAAAATCTGTTATAAGTGCATGCTTGAAATTTTTCATACAATTAAAGTACACCTTTCTAATTATACTGAAATTAGCTTTTAGCTAATTTTGAATTTTATAATAATTTATGAAATATTTCATCAAACATAAAAAATTCATTTCATAAAAAATTTGTAAAAAATAAATTTTTGAGTTTTTTTACAAAAGTCTCATTTCAGTATATATTAGCCATCATTATAAATATATCATAAACTATTTGCATACCTGTGAAGAGTAGTTTCTCAGAAAAGGTACATTGAACACCAACATTTACATTTTGAGATAATTGATTTTAATGTGTACAGTGTGGCTTCTAATAAGTTAGGAAATAAAAAAAATAACAGGTTCAATATATACAATAAAAGACACATGTTTTGGTTTATATCAGACGTTCAACTTTTAAGCAAAAACGAAGTACTTTGTTTAAATTTTTCGCCATTCAAATGGGCGTGGTCCAGTTTCAACAATTATTTTAAAATAGATTTTAAGGGCTTCTAATTACCTTAGAGGTTAAAATAATGTATTTTTAGAAAGGTTAAAATCTATACAATTTGAAAATGCTAAAATCTAAAATTGTCAAAAATATATGATTTTAGCTTTCCGACACACCTCAAGCATGCTTGTCAATTTTTACCACTCTACCTATATTATTCCATGAATTATTGAATTTCCTAAAGTTTACGGACTTCTGTGTCATCTGGTGTGTTTCAATTCAATAAACATTTAGCAGTTAAAAATATAAATTTTCATTAGTAAATTAATACATAAATTGTACAAGAGAAATTCTTAACTGTATATAATATGTACAAAACATTTATCTAAAAGCTATCTTACATTTTTTAATCGGAATGACTCAACATGTCATTTTTATAATAATCATAATTTAATTTAAATTATGATTATTTTAATTATTTTACCGATATTATGCTATTTTCATTTTTAGATAGAAAATAAATTATTAAAGACAAAATAGATGAAAACTTATTTCGATCGGATTATACACACAGTGATATTATTACCAAATGCATCATATTTAAACAATGATTGTTACAAGTGATAAAAGTCTTATCTAATATCCATTATACATATCATAGCTTATGCAAATTCTGCAAATGAATCATCTTCCGTGAAGTCTTTAATAAATTAATTTCTAAATTCCTGAGCATTATTAATGCTTCCACCGGAAATCCCATTATGCGTAATATCTCAGAAATAAGCGCCTTCGTGCACGTTCTCTCACCACTTCTCGTCTGCTGACAATTATAAATCAGCCTAACGATTCGGGAGCCATGGTTTTCCCTGTTGTGTTGTTACGGCACAGTGGAAGGAAATAGCTCGCTTAATTAAAATGTCAGGGAATTGTTTTTAATTCGTCTTCTTGGTCCCTTTCACAGCTGCACCTCAGATCCAGACTTCGACCCAGGTGGTACATGTGAGGAAATCTGAAGAGGCCAGGTTTTCTTGTTCCGCTTCAGGAGATCCCCCATTAAATATCGTTTGGAGCAGAGAAGGATTTCCCCTTAGTCTGTATCCGGAGAACAGGTAATGGTCTCTCAAAGGTTAAGTCCAATTCATTCTATTTGTTTATTTCCCTTTTATAGGGAAATTTTTGTACTAAAATATTTTTTTAACAATAGAATATTTGGTTAAATGAATTGAAATGAATAATTCTTGGTAACTTGTAAATGAATTGAAAGTTGAACAAAAATAAAATAAAATAAAAATTGTTACACATTTGCCATATTTAGTCCTTAATGAACTCAAATATTTAAGGTGACTTCCTACCTGAAAATGTCGTTTTTCATCTGTGTGTATCAGGCATTTTTTTATTTTAAAATCTTATAGTTTGAACATTTTTCTTTCTAAAACAGTTTTTCTTTTTCCTTTACGTGAAATAGAAATAAAATTATAGTGATTTTTAAATAGCGTCACTCAATGCAAAAGGGCAGTAAGATAAAACTTTAGATGAGTTTTTCTCAAAATTATGTTTTTGAAAGAAACTCTTTACCAGATACATGATATCTTAAGAACCAAACCAGATAACGTTTTGAAATTTTGTGCGCATGTTTATTATACTATTTTTCATAAAGTGGATTATAAATTTTGTTGTAGGTTAAATACTTTTTTTATTTAGGGTAGTTTTTACAAAGAAAAAACTTAAAAAATATCAAAATTTTCATATTATTATGTATAATTGTCTGCAATTTTTTTGTATTTTAATATTTCTCTTAGATTTTAGTTCATTTCGAAGGGTACCGCAATATGTATATTGTTTATAAAGAAAATTATGATAATTATATTAGAACTTTTTATACAGTGTTATCCGTTTTAGTAAAAATTTGGTAAAATTTCCTTGAAAACAACCAATTTTTCTAAAAGTACAATATTTATTTAAAAAAAATTTATGTATTTACATATTTTTATTTTTTTATTTTTCTTCCTAAATATTACTCAATGTATTTCAAAAATTTGTTTTTATAAAAAAATTGGGTCTGAAGGTGGGAGCCCTTAAATCTTTTTTTGAGTTTTCCCTTTTTTTTTTTGGGTGGAGTTGATTGGGTTTTCAAGGGGGAAATGTTTTTGATTTTTAACTAAATATATACTTACCGTTCTAAAAAAACGTTTATAATTTAATTACGCAATACTTTTGGAATTTTATGCTTATGTTTTTTTTAATTTTTCTGTACAAATGAAACGAAAAAAGGTAAAAATATGAGAAAAGAACACATAATTTTAGTTTTGTACGCATTAAAGGGTTAAGTAACTTAAACCTTTGCTGGTATATTCTATATATCAAGCTTACAAGCGTCGCAAAATTCTGAGAATCATTTTCCAAAATCATGCAAACGATTTCCATTGAAGCTGTTCATTTTAACAGCGACGTAATATGAACACTTTAATCAATCAAAATAGTTTATAATTAAATTTAAAATAGCATACTAGTCTTAGTTTAATTTGAATTTCTTTTTATGAAAACAAAGACAAGTTTTGTTAAAACCAGTCTCACTTAGTATTCTTTTATTTTCAATTTAAGATGTTTTTAATTGAAAAATATGGATATAAAGTTAATTTTTTTCCACGGTCAAAAAATATTTCATCATGTATTCCAATTTTATTTAATTCTGAACTCTAAAATCTATATCTAATTAAAATAACAGTTTTACAAGAATATTATACAGTTGTTGTTTTTTTTTTTAAATATTGCATTTTTTAAATTTTTCCCCATCTCCGGAAATTTTTGGGTATATTCCATGACAAAATGTATGATGTTGTTATTTAAAAATTTTATTATGAATTTATTATTGATTATATTTTATTTATGAGTTAAAAAAGCAAGTTATTTAATTACTTTTTACCAGTTACTTTTTATTAATAATGTTTCATATTTTTTTGATTTAAACAGAAAAAATGATAAATTTGTTTAAAACTTTTGCTTTTTTTAACTTATTACAACGGAAAACTCTTAATTACTTTAATTAATTATAAGTAAATATCAAATTTTGAATTTAAATATTATTTTTGTTTAAACGTCTGGTCTTTCATCTAGCATAATATTTAATTACAGGTACCTTATCTATTCATTTTGACGGTTTGAAACTATTACATTACCTCTGGAAATTTAATTATAACATTTTATTTGAGGAATTAATTGAAATTAATCTCTTCGCTTCGTTTCAGTGATGAAATTCTCTTATCGCTTTTTTTTTTTGCATTAAATTAGCTCAAACATCTACAATATAAACTTAAATTTATTACGTGAATGTATTTATTTTAATTATTTTGATATTCTAACACACAAAGTTTTAGCTTTAAATTCATTAGAGATGCCTTTACAAAACAGCAAAAAAAAAAAAAACGCCAGCATTGTTTTAAATAAAAGTATTAATGAGTTTGATTCTCTCAAAGGTATATTTGAAATCATTAATTACCTTTCAGAACTGTATTTTTATTACTCATTTGTTTGATTCCATTTTATAGTTTTTATGCGATAAATTGTGAACCAAAATGTTGTAAATAATAAATTAAGCACGATTGTGTGTGTGTTCACAATATCACCCACAGTCAAAATCAACAATTATTTTACTTAGTAATAAATGCAGTTACATTGTTTCATTTAGAAATGAATTTATTATCTTTAAAACTTAGTGTCGCAACCAGTAATCTACCCTTTTAGCAAAAATGTTTCATCAGGTAAATTTCTGGGGTTTTTTTGTAGAGTAAAAAATACAGAAAGAGAAAAAAATAAGTTTAAGAGCATAATGAGAGAATAGCTATAATATAATTTTTTAACGTATCATTTTTTTTTTTTTGGTAAAACAAGCTAGATGATAAGTATAAATATGCTGCATGCGAAATTTGGTTCTAATTCTCTTTCTGCAATAACTCTTTCTTCGTTTCTTCATTATTTTCAATTTATTAAGTTATATTACATGTGAAATTTTGTAAATGCTTGAATTGTTCGTATAGAAGATAATATCCCATAAATGCATTTTAAATTCATGTACATAAAAAATTGTGTATATATACTTGCAAAATATCTTTCAAAAAATTGAGCTTTTAATGCGGATTTAGAATAATTAGAAAATATTATGGGAAATTTTAAATTGATATTTTTTTAATTACGTATTTATAGATATCTTACAAGAGAAAGCGAAGGCAGAGGAGTTAAGATATCGGAAGTTGTTATAAAGTCTCTCAAAGGAAAGATTCAGATGTTTTCACTTGTTCGGCTTCAAACCCATTTGGAGAAGATAAAACTACTGTTCGACTGGTTGTTCAAGGTAATTTAAAAAATCATGAACATGTCTACACAATTTTTAACACCTAAGTATATAATTTATATTGATTAAAAACTTTCCTAGTATATATTTCTATACTTACTCAGCTATGCAAAATAATAATAATAAAAAATTTTAAAAAATTAAAGCCCTTATTCCATTCCTATTGTTACTTATGTAAAATTGCCTCCATATTGCTCCATCTTCCACCGTTTTCTCGAGATTCTCCTTACTTTTATCAGTGTTCAGTAATTTTATGATCACGAATTGATCTGAAGAAATAGGAAAATGATTGTTTTAACTGTTAAATGTTTTTCAAAGTGTAACAAAGCTAAAAGTTTCTAAAATATCAACATTTGTAGCAGGTTGGAAAAATTTAACCGCTAAACATTTTTAAAAAATCAATTCAAATGACTGTTTTCCCTTTTTTTATCCACAATTTTTCTCTTATTTTCCTATATATTTTAACTTCAGACTCACTTTTCTTTTCTTGGGGCACTTTAATAGCTAGGGCTTTTTTAATAGGGCTTTTAAGTCATCTTAAAGGTTCCTATTATAGTCAACATAGCATATTTTATCAAGAGAATTCAGCAGATTTTTTTCGTACTTTTACTTCATATCCACAGAGTATGTAACAATGGCTGATGGTAAATCATTCCTATTAGTCAACATGATAACCTTAAAGCTCATCTTCGCTGGGTCTATAAACGGTCTTTATTAGTATGAGACTTACATAGTTTCTTTATTTCTATCATCAATTCACATGAATAAGAGCAGAACATCAAGCCTTCTCTTTCGAAAAGACTTATTTCTGGATTGATTTGCTGGTCTTCTACAAAAATTATTTTTACCCCTATTCCTCAGAGGTTCCACTGCGGAAATAGAGATCCAAAATGTGGAGCTTTACTATTAGGCAATTCCAAATCCTGGACGAGGTCATTCAATTCATGCTAGATGAGTAACGCAGTGATGTTCTCTCGACGAGTTAAATTAGTTGGATACTGTTCATCATCGTAGGTGGACGTTGATGGCTCCAGGCTGTGGCTAAATGTCTTCCAAATCCATTTCTGGCTGAAGAGTATAGCTTTTGGTTCTCATGGGATTGGCGAAAATTAGTTGTTAGGAACTTGTCTTAGAGCTGAATGGATATTAGGATACCGAATTGAGTGCTTACTTTTGCTGAAGAACCCGACGGTAAAATCTGTGAGATGACAGCAAGGCTTCTACCAAATCAAATGTAATAATTTATGGGTATCTTTGATCCATTTGGTCAAGTTTTTGTAACAAGTAGTGCAACACAATTTTGAAATCCAATGGTTGCCCTGATCGGCAACTTGGCAATCAAAGTAAAAATGATAAGCGAAGAGTTTTAAGAAGAGTAGAAAGGGTTTTCTTAGCGCTTTTAAAGTCGTTTCATCACAGGCATAACAAGAGCTATCGGGAGTATTTTTATAATCGCAAGGAATAATAAAATTAAATGATACATTATTACTCGGTATTAATATCTACATCCACGTTTAATAATTCCCTTTTAATCAGCTGGAGAAAAAAATTGTGTTGCTTAACAAACATGTATATTTCGAGACATGAAAGCCATTTTATTTTTAATTTAACCTCTTCCTTGGAACATTTTGAGCTCAAATGGTTTTTATATTTTAGGTAATTTTCCTTTATTTGTACTGCTGTTTTATTTATATCCATTCTTTCCGGTCCATCTATACAAATTATTTACACATCATTAAACCAACAGAAGTACTTAATAAGTTTCAATTTTTACAAAAGAAAAAAAATATTTGATACAACTCTAAAAATATATACATTGCTACATAAATTTCAGACTTTTTATCATGCTTCAATTTAACTATATTCTGAAAGACCAAAAATTTGCGAAATTAATTCATATTCTTAGAAATTCTGCATATTCATTAATCTGTATTCTTTCAGCATATTTATTTTGTTTATTGAAAGATAAAGCAGCCTAAATATAGATGTGATGATAGGTTTTAAACTCCCGAGTTTAATATTTTAATCCTAGGGAAAATGTTTTTAAAGAATCATGGAATAATTTTACTGATCATATGTGAAAGTAAATTAATCGCAATTAATAAAAAGTCTTTTGCTCGTTTTTTTTTATTCCTGATGTTAATTCACAGTTACAAAATCAATCGAAAATAAACTATTGGTCACTAGTTAGATTTGAAAGGATAGTACCATTAAAAAGCTAATGTCGTGGCCAAACAAATCAACCATACATTATTTGAAGAAATTCTTTTTGAAAGGAAAAAAAAAACTGTTTAATTATCAAAAACGTTCTTACTCTTAATTTTCTGTGAGTGTATGTGGGAAGCATTTTTTTCTTTTCTTTTTTTTTTCAATTTACATTAACAAGTATTATCAATGTTTTTATGATTTGAAAAAAACTGGGAAGACTTTTTAGATAAAATCATTAAATGTGCTATTATTATTTTATAATTACTTTCGTGAATTGTTTTATGATAATTTCTGATTATGTATAGTGTAAAAAAACAGAAATATTAAAGGGCAGATAAATAAAAGTAATATATATTTAAAAAGTACTTATATCATCAGTACAAATAAAAATGTGTTTTTCAGAAAAACTGTATAATGCAAAGAAAAAAAAAGGTACTAATTTAACCACAATAATCCATTTATTTCGAATGCCATAATGAATGCAATGAGGAAAACTGCTCGTAGAGATAAAAATCAGTTACATCATTCATATTTTGCTTTTTAAAAGACTTACCATGTGGTTAAAGTTTCAAAATTATTAGTTTAACTATAGAACAAAACACTAAATTCATTTTTTTATAAAAACAAATTCTGATAGACGTGATTTGTAAAAAGTAATCCACATAATCTCAAGAAAACTTATCATCAAAAATAAAGAAATACTACAAATATTTTCTATTTATGGTAAATTTTAATTTTATTTAAGCAACGAAATGAAATTGATCTCTTAAAATATGTATTATAAATGCTTACATTCAAATTGTGTAAAATTGTCTATTGCGGCATAGATCTTAAAACTTTTTTTTTTAAACTTTTAATTTGAGGCATTTATTATTTTTAAAAAATGCATTAAATTGCACTCATATTTCGCTAAGTATAGGAAGCATTATCATTAAAATATTAGAAATTAAAATAGTGACCATTCTCACATTTCATTCAGAATTAATTACTGTAGAATAATTTTACAGTTGTTAAAAATGAATACTTTGAATGACTTCATATTCTCATAGGAGGTGGATCAAATTACTATTATTGTTAAAACCTCAATTTAACTCTGAAGTTCACGAGTTTTTGTTAATTTCACTAACAGACTTATTAAATTATTAAAAAAAAATTTCTTTTTTATAAATTTCCTTGTATTTTTTGTCTTTTTCTTTTTTTTCAGAATTGAGTTTGGAGTGGTCCTGATTTTTTCATTTGAATTTAATCAATAGATCCAAGTATATATTTAGGAAAACTAGTAAATATATCATATTCTTGATAATTTTTTACCAGCGACTAATCATAAAAATACCTGCATTTTTTATTTTATTTTAATCTACAAAGGGGGTTGTTTGTTTTTTACTGAGAAAGTTGATTATTATTTTTTATGCTATAAAAATCCTTTTTAAAAGGATGCTGCTAGTTCAAAAATGAAACTGGCGGCTTAAAATATTTTTCCGTTTAATAAACCAAGTGTGTGATAAACAGGATCGAAATAGGAAAAATAAAATCGGTAGAAAAAATTTTAATTTTGAAAGTTTTTTATACTTCTGAATTCTGGTGTAATGGAATGAAATATAAAAATTCCAGCATTGTGCTTCCATTTATTTTTAAACATAAGAATTTATAATTTTTTGAAATATTTGTTTTAAAATTATTTACATTTGAAAAATTATAAATTTAATGATTTATATTGTGTTATTACAAATTACTTATATTTTAGTTATGGAAAACATATACTTATTGTTTAGTGTAAATATCTTTGAAATATGTTAAGTTGGAACTCTTTTTTATTATTAGTTATTTAATTTTACTATGAAAATCAAGGAACTACTAATTTTAAACTACAATAACACAAGAGCTACTGAGAAGAATTAGGATTATGTTAGTTGCCCAACCTGTATAGTGGTAGTGACGCCAGGACTACTATGCAGTAAGGCCTGGGTTCGAATTCAGGGAAGGTGTAGGTGTTTGTACATGTATAGGGCCAAAGGCACTATACATTTATTCGTCGAGACGCAAGTACTTTTGTGAAGTTGGTGGAAGGGGAAGAGAAAGGGGAGGCTCCTGTCGACCCCAAGGGTGTTCTCCCTCAAAATTGGTTGAACTAGAACAGAAACAAATCGTACTGTGAGCCGCATGGTACTTAAAGCTACATCTAACGACAGGCATGAAACTAGCCCCTTACCACTGTCAATTTCAGGGGCTCACTTTGCTACCGCCTATCAAAGGGCATTAGCAGCAATAGGATTATGTCAATGGCCCGCACAGGAATTTTTGTAGGGGGGAGGGGTCCAGGATCAAAAGTCTACGATTCTCGTATCATGATCTAATACCCAGCTCATTATATTCTTATGATTTTTTCGATTTTCGGAAACCAAAAACATTAAAAAATTAATTACTGAATAAATAAATAACGTTAATTAATGAAATTATTATTAATAGCAAATACTTATTTGCATTTTACGTGCTATATACATAGGGTTATAATCAATCAGGAAAAAAATCAAAGGGTATGGAGAGGGTCTAGAACCGAGGACCCTTTCCCTTGTGTGTGTCATTGAATTATATTATGATGTGGAGTCTCAGTTTTGTGAAAAGACTATCTTACATTTTAGAACACCTCTGCATACTATTTAATTAAATATTTCAATTAATTAATTAATCTCATTAAAACTATATAATATACACACCAGAGTCATTATATTAAGCCTACTCCTCACCTTGAGAAAGGAGACCACCCGATGCCAAAACTATGGTGATGGAGCTGCGGATAATGGCTCCACTCATTTTATTTTTCCATGCGTAGAGCATTAAGTGACGATAATGAAAAATCTTCTATTTACGAGGTTTCGATAGACGGCAAGTCAAGTCAATAGAGCCTGCAATGAACCATTAAATGTCGGCTTTAAACCATGTAAAAATGGAAGGAAGTGTCCTGGTCACTGACGTAGCTAGTTCTGAGTGGGTCCTTATCAAAATTCCTTCGGGATCTTTTGAACGAGATCCCTGTAAGTTGGTCTGTAGTTACACATGTTGGAGCCTCTGTAGCTGGGGGGCCCCGTATCAAAGATATGGCTGATACGGCGGTAGCTACGCTCCTGGTCCTGGTCCGACCAATTACCTTTACTGATCTATCACATTGATCTCTATCACGAGTGAGTGCGAATACACAGATTTCCAAAGAAAATTTTGTTGTTCGAATACAGATTTGGACGGTTTACAAGGCGGTGGTATTATGACGTGAGCATTGCTTTCATGGACACATTAGGATTCGTCTTCCCCATAGAAAAACCTCTAATGTTTAAGTGCTATGTAAAAATAATTGCTGACCATCAACTCTCAGGGCAACAGTATTAAGTGGCGTTCACAAATAGGATAATTAGGTAGCAGTCATCAAAGAGTGATTCCTAGAGAAATTTAGTCACGTCTTGGCCTCCGAGTTCCCCTAACATGAATCTAATGGAGCACCTGGAAACCTTAATTCGTGCTGATATCCTAGACTACTTATCAACACTTTGTTTAAACAATGATTAGCCGGGTCTTGATGACTCTGAGAGCGAAAGGTAGTCTTACTTCATGTTAAACAGATGTCCATAATGTATAAAGACTTTTCAATGAACTTCCATTGATTTATTAATAGTGGTCAATTTTGTCCAGATGCTATGAAAATTGCGAAGGTTATGAAGGATACTTTTTTCTTTTGATGATCATACAATTGAATATACAAATTTATATGATTGCCCACAGATAGAGGTTTTTTTTTCTTGTAATAAATGTCAATATACATTTCATGGATTGTAAAATACTTTTACCTACTCTTTATGATATTAAAAATGATAACTTTCACACAGTAGTGCACACAGGAATTTTTCAAAGGGGGAGTTCGGGGTTGAAAGTTCACCAATCTTGTATCATGCTCCTTTTGATTTTATCGATTTTCGGGAACAAAACACAATAAAAAATTAATTATTGACTCAATAATTAGCATTAATTAATAAAATTAATCATTAATAACAAATACTTAGTTAAATTTTACGTACTATATACTTAGAATTATAATCAATCGGAAAAAACCGCGCCTTTTTCGGGGTCCAACCCCAGGACCCTTGTGTGCGCCATTGTTTTCACATCATCCCTTAAAAATATGTTATCCCATTTTATCTTCAATTTTAAATCATTAGAATTGACAGTTTTTCGTTAAAAAACTACCAAATATTTTTATCTGGATTTATATTAACGGTAGCTACAACATAACTCCATGCTAAAACTTGTTTTTGTTGCATTGGTAAGCTATTACAACAATATTTATCTTAATTTCTCCAGTTTAAATATTCACCGTAATTGAATTGATAAGTTATTTCCTACAAGTGAAGTAAAACTGACATAAATCTGGTTATAAGGGGAACTAATCATTTGCTACACAATCAATTTCAGAAGTTAGTGAATACTATTTTCAAGCGATTTCTATGAATTGGAAATACATGGTTTGACTAAATACTAAACTTTAAATATTACAAACAGCATACCTCAAATAATATGTATTCAATCCATTGCATTAGACAAATGAACACTTAATTCTTCTTTTAAAAAGTAACCCGAAAGAGACTTATGATGTGAGTATACATAAAAGTAGATTTACATCAAAGAATTTAACTCCATGGAAATGCATACATATATGTTTCTTACACAACTGTCATTTAAATTCATGCTCAGTTTTTTTGGATCCACAATAACAGCTATTTAATTTACTCACATGTATGAATTTTGGAATTGGCTTCCTAATTTAAATATTAAATACTTCAGATGAGAATAGAAGTATATATTTGCAAGTGTTAAAAACTAGTCTTACAGAGGAAGCAGACAGCTATTGTGCGTCACATTCAGAATAAATAATGCACGTATTCTGATTCTGTAACTTTGTAACGTCTAAAACTCTATAAATATGTTAAATTATGAAAAGTTTCTAAAGCTCTTCTCATATCTAATAAACTCTCCCTATGGGTGAAAGAACCGAAATAGCTTAGAAAAATATGCATATGCTGCAAATTGCAATTTTTAAAATATGAAAAGGGCTTATTCATATTTCTTGCTTATTCACCAACCAGTGGTTTAGAATTGTACAGACACCGAATGAATGCAAATGTGCTAGGTGTGATATCAGCAGCTGAGTTATTTTCATGGGCATTGAGATTATTGGAAATGGGTTAAACGGAATAATTTGAGGAGCACTTTGAAGGATTCTTGAAATGCCGATATTTCTTAGAGTCAAAATTTTTATAGCTATATTTTTATATTTATACCTTATCCAAGACATTTATATTAATTTCTTGTAATAAAAATTCTAGTCACCCATCCGGTACAGCGGTTAGTGACGCTGACTGCTGTGCCGTAAGGCGTGGGTTCAAATCCCGGAGAAGACATGGATGTTTGCAAATGTATTGTGCCTTACCAGTATTCTGGTACTCTAATACTAAATAGCCCACGAGCCACAAGTTCTCTCGTGTTGTTGTTGGAAAGGGAAGAGAGGTGGGAGGCCCCTGAAGTTTCAGGGTATTCTCCATCAAAATTTGGGTGGAACCGAGCTAAAACGTACTGTCACCTGTATGGTGCTCAAGGTTACGGCTAACGACAGGCGTACATCTAGCCCTTATTATGATGAATTTCGTGTTCCTGGATCTGTGACGCATTCGAGTTTAGGTGGCATAAGAGTCAACAGCAATAAAAATTCTTCTCATTGCATGTATACGTTTTAAAAATTATTCAGAAAAAAAAATGTTTGAATTGATGCCGAAAAATATCAAATTATAAATGAATATATATACACACATTACGCACATACACACACAGATATATATATATATATATATATATATATATATGTGTGTTTGCGTTTGTGTGTGTTGGGGTTTCTTCCTAAAACTGACACAATGTGTTTAAAAAGGCTTGGTAACGGTCAAACGCACACCGACTTAGGGAAACTACGATATTTAAATAGGGGGAAAGTCGGAAGAGATAACGAACAGGCAAATTCCCCAAATGCCATGATTTACTTTTTTTTCCTGTACTCTAACTGGTTTTATGCTTCTAGACAAAGGCGGGTACTAAGCCTACAAGGAAGGTTTAGTGTCTGGACTGAAAGGATAAGGAAATATTGCAGCATGTAGGTTTTATATTAAAGTTTACGTATAAATATTTTTTTTCTATATTACGTATATACTATGATATATGAATAGAGCCAAAATTGTCAAAATGTAATTTCATAAAAACTGAAATATGGCTTAAGTTAATTTTGTGGCACCAACCTTCCTATGTGACAATCCAATTCAATATCGTAGTAACAAAAAAAAAAAGTTAGGAGTAAAATACAAAAATAACCGAATGAACATTTAAAAAAAATTATAGAGCTAATCTACTCAACAGTTTTCAATTCAGACATATATGTGTTGATTTTCTATTTGTGTCAAAAATGAATATAATAAACATTTCATTAGGTTTTTTAAAAAATAAAAGTTTTTAATATATTTATTTTCTTTAAAAAAATATTTCCTACAGCTGGATACTCTACAGTCAAATTCTTTCCCAAGTGAAATTTTAGGAATTCGTTTGATTTACATTTTAAAATAAAATAAATTATTTGTCAAAATATTTTTAAAAATCCCAAATGATTTTTTTACATATCTAAATCATCTGACGAAAATAAAGCTTTTTTTTTTAGTATTTACATATTTCCAATTTTTCTACAAAATTCATTCTGCATAATTTATCGACGTAATCAGTCCCTCATGTCTACAGTTTCCAGAAATTAAAATTACAGCAAAAAAAAAAAAAAAATCTAAGAAAAGTATTAATTACCGAGAAAACTATTTTAACTTATAAAAAATTTATATTTATCTTTTAATTCCCAAGCTGAAAATTTAAGATCCATGTGAATTTATAATATTTTGATACCGATGTACATGCATGAACGATAATTAAATCTTTCACCGCTAACTAAATTGATGAAAGCCGCTGCTCTGCAAATGAAAGTTATCCTTTTACAATAGCATTCTCTAACTCCTTCCAATTGGCGCGATAACATCCGTTATTTATCAAACAAAAGGTTAAAAGATAACGTATTCTTTTCACTCTTTTGAAAACATTCATGTTTCTCCAAGTTTAAAAGTCACTTCTTATCTTTGTAGAGACACACCAGTCAGAAAACGTCGATTTGTAGCTCCTTTTATATTTATCGGCTGAATGAGCGGAGAAACTAATTATTTCTGCCTCAAGTGATACATTCTTTGATGCTATCTATGCAAAGGCTAGAGCAACGTGTCTCTAATTAAAAGTAGAAGTTAGCAGGTTAGGAACTGGGGAGAGGGGATGTAGAAAACGAGAGATAATTGGGAATACTAGAAGAACGTTGCTCTTTACGAACAAACAGGTATGCAATCGGAATTTTTGGAATTTCTTCAATGTTTTCTTTTTGCTTCTGTGAGAAGTCTGATTTATTAATGAGATTTTGTTCCGACTGAAGAAAAAAGTTCGCATCACAACTTTTCAAGAGTATATACGTATTGATCATTTATATTGTTCTTTCAGTTCAATTAAGGTCATTTTTTGTCAAGGGTTGTCAGGATGGTAGTTTTGAAATGAGGTTACTTAAAATGAGAAAATCTTCTCTTAACTTAAAATAATTGATTTTTTAAAATATTGCCAGACTTATTATTTTTATATCTACAATTAACGCATTTATTCACATGATGCTGATAAGAAACTTTTTGTTTTATTTTTGTTTTATTTTTAACTATTAATTTTGTCTAAATCCACTTGTCAGTACAAAAAAATTAATTAAATCTTTTAAAAGTAAACTTATTTTATCAATGTGAAATAACAAATGTCACTTTTTAACGATAAATGTAATTTTTGTTTGTAAATTTTGTAAAGGATTTCATTTAATTTTATCTTTTCTGTTTCTTCCAGCAAGCTTAGATTTACTTTTTGTAGTAGTTTATATAAATATCCAAACCTGTATTGAACAGCATTTTGAGTTTTAATTCACTACTGCTTGTAATGTTTGCTTCTTCTTAAGAGATTTGCTTCCCGTTAATTTAGACTTACAATATTCAACTTTGTGATGTGCAGCTTTTAATTTTTTAAATTACTTTTTTATATTTTGCTTGTAATTCTATTAAAATAAAGTTAAACCTTTCTTCTCTCTCTTTTTTTCTTTTTTCTTGGGCTGAGTCTCTAAACTCGTGTAGTACAGTTAAAATAGAAGAAGAACACTTCTAATTTATTTTGTTTTGTGCGATTCTATATTTCCACGAATCGTTTAGAAATATAACAGCTGCATGGATTAACTAAGATAAAATAAATTATTAAACTAATATATATTTTTAAATGTTAAGCTTCACGTATGCTAATGAAATTTTTTGAGTCTTATAACCGTCATTGTGTTTTTAATTTGAAACCATTGTTGGAAAATTTTAATGACTTGTTTAATCAATTGAAGTTATTGTTTGAAAAATTTTATTCATTTTATAAATTTAGATAATATTATTATAAAAATACAATATTAATGTTAAAAATATTTGTAAATTTAATAGATGCTCTTTTTATTTAAGTTTATTTGAATAAAAAACCATTTTTATTAATACATTATTCTATTTTTTATTAAACATCACTTTAGATACAGTATATTGTTAAGAATATTTTTTGTACTCCACTATAAAACATCTAGAATAGTTGATTTTTTTTTTAAAAAATTAATGAAAAATACACGAAAAACCTCAATTTTCTCATTATTGAGAATTTTCGTCCCAAAAAAAACATTCAATATAGTTTCAATTGTTTAATTTAAGTTTAATTGTTCTAATAATTATAGCTGTTTTGGTTTTACTTTAAGGCTTACACATATTTTCTAATGAATATATTTGTACGAAATAATTTATTGTTTTTTTTTTTAAAATTAGTTAGTTTTATATAAATTTTGTTTTAGTTTATTAAATAGAATAGCAAACAAATGGAAAAATATATATGTTCAGGTTAGATCACATTTAAAATATTTAATTCTAATTCTTTTAATTGAATCTTTATTTTATTTTAAATGCCTAATCTTTTTTTTTTATTTTTACCTCATTAATTAAACAGAAAGATATGGCTGTTTATTAAGTGTGTGTGTGAGAGTGGTATAATTTATTTTTTAATATCAAGCATTGTTTTAAAAGTTTTGTTGGGGTTTAAAGATTTTTCCCAAATTTTTATAAATGGCTTATTCAAAAAAAAAAGAAAAAAAAAATTTATGTTTTTTGGGGGTTCCCTTAGTTTTTTCTCAGCATTAAAGATTTTAATGTATTATTACTCAAGTCATATGCATTTTTTAAAATCTAAATTTATATTGTTATTTTTTTTATTTACCCTAATCAACAAAAAATCAGGCAAAAGGCCCGGTTTAAATTCCCAAAGCGGCGAATGGTTACATATACGCTTGTCCTTAGCCGTAGCTTTGAGCACCATACAGATGAATGGGCGGTTTCCAACCGACCCCCGTGAGGGGCCTCTCACCTCTCTTCCCCTTCCACTAACCTCAGGAAAGGTATTGTGGCTCGCCAGCTACTTAGAGTGCCCCCATGCAGCAAAGGGCCTATCCATACATTTACAAACGTTCATGTCTCTTCCGGGATTCGAAAGGCCCAACTGCATAGCAGTCAGCTTTACTAACCACTATACTGGATGGGTGGCTACAAATTTAATTAGAGTCTTATTTAAATTATAGTCAAAATAATGTCAATTAAATAAATTATAGTCAAAAATATGTATTGCAGAGGGAGTTCAGGGGGAAAAGACGATTTTATTATACGTAGTTATTTTATTTGTGTTCGTTTCACTAGTCACTAAATTTTTTTCATTTTTTGACCCTTCGCCCCCAGTGGTCATGGTCACAAACTTATTTCCAGGGTTGTTCCTGTCAAGTCGTGCATGGATTCACGTTGCGAATATTTTTATAAAAAAACTATCTATCAATACTTCATTTAATATCGAATTAAAGTTGATAGAAGTTATAGAAGAATAATTCAAAGAAGAGTTATTTCAGTTAGAAAAAAGTTATATACACGCATAACATAATTAACAATTTGTTTCTTTAAAGAAAAATTGACTATTATTTAAATTTTTTAATGAAAATTAATTCCTCAGATGTCGTGAAAAGTAATAGAAGAAATTAAAAAGTGATCTTAAACCAAATAAGTAATATAAAAAGAAAAAAAAAGTCAATTCCTTCTTTAAATGGGTAAATAGATAGCATTGTGTTAACCATTGAAAGTTGGAATTGGATATATATACACTCAGGAACATTGAAAATAGCGACCCAAGAAGAAAGCAACGGATTGAAATGAGATTTAATACACATAATGACACAGATGAGAGATTCACTTGATCCAAAACAAGACAATTAAACGAATACAGGGTGTGTAACGACACAAATACTGGGCAACTTTAATAGCGCTTGGACCACCTTCCCGCTGCAATACATGCCGCCACAGGTCCGGCATTGAGTTGATTAGACACCTTTATGTTGTCCTGAAGGGAGATGGGCCCCAAATCTTAACAGCCAACTTTTTAAAACTGTACAGGTGACACGATGGCATCTGCCGTTTTAGCTGATCCCACACGTGCTCTACGGGGGACAAATCGGGGGAGCGGCGGCCATGGAAGAGTCTTGAAAATGACGTAGGAAGTCTTGAGCAACCTTGCTGCATGAGGACGAGCATTATCTTTCTGGAAAATTGCCCCTGGGAGACCATTTAGAAAAGGTCCTACATGGGGTCGAAGAATATCATCAACGTAACGTTGGCCCGTTAAGGTTCCAACATCACAATTAAAGTGGACCGGCTATCATCCCCAAACCATTACACCAGCTGTGTGGGCGGTGTGACGAGAACAGGGGTGGGGAATTGTACCGCTCACCAGGGCGCCTCCAACCCGTACACGGTTATCATCGTCCCCAAAACAAACCGGGGTTCATCACTAAACACATCCTTTTGCCCTGTAAAATTTTCCCCATTATCTGGCTTGGGACCCCTGTAGACGCAGTTGCCGATGTTCCGGTGTTAAAGGGAGTGCACGGAAAAGGGGGGCCCTTGGGTTTAAGATTTCCTTCTGCAAGGTGTCTGGGAAAATTGTTGTGGAAAATTGTTGCCATACGTCTGCTCGTATCGTTGAACGAGTCACTGCTTTGCCGCACAATCCTTCGATCCTCTCCCGTGGTCTTCCTGTCGCTCCAAACCCGGTTTCCGCGCCTGGGTACCTTCTCGTGTCCACTGCTCCCAACAATTTCTAACGGCACACCCCATCCACCGGCCAGCCCCCTGGCCGAGTTTTCATCCCGATGATCAGGCCCTCTCAAACTGTGAGAAATGTCTTCCCACCGTTTACCTGGCATGTTCGCTCACCAAAGTCTTCCTACAATCGGCGGGTAATCGTCACGTTTATGAATCTTCGAATTGCGCTGGCCCTTTTATAGACCTCTTCCTGATTGTAGCGCCACCTCGGCGTGTATGAGCATGCGTATTGCACAAAACTTGGATCATTTGCATATCACATTACGCTGTACTTATTTGCAAAAATTTCGCGGGTTGTACTTAGCTTCCTTCTTGGGTCGCATTTTCAATGTTCCTGAGTGTATAAATAAATAATATATATCTGGGGGAGAAATGAACTA
>BMAV01012695.1:122502-147072 GCA_019973955.1 Trichonephila inaurata madagascariensis
GGTTGCAGACAGGAAGAAATCGGGCAGAGCATCCATAGTGAAAACGAAAGTGTTAGATGTGGAGACCACTTTACAAAGAAGTCCAATGAAAAGACCGTCTACATAAACATCATTACGGAATTCTTATCCTTGCTGAACAGTGATGAACGGTATCTTGGTTGCAGCAATATGGCGCAACGTGCCAGACATCTCGGGACAGTATAGAAGTTTTAACTGAGTTTTTCAATGGTTATGTCATTTCCAAAAGATTTTGACCTCTATGTTCCCAGGACTTGTCAATTCTGGATTTTTTCCATTGGAGATATCTGAAAAAAAAAACAGCTTCAGGAATAATCCCCCAACGCTTGATGAACTTAAAAGTAACATCCTTCATGCAATATCAGACATTAAATCTCACACTCTTCGTAAAGTATTAATTAATTGGGTAAAAAACAGTTTGACAGTGTGTCCAGAAAAACGGACATCATTTTGAACATTTATTGTGATTTTAGCATGTCTGACACCTACCAATAAAGATAACCGTTCAACCTTTGTTTGTCCTTTATTCTGTTTGTTAACATAATTGATCTGTGTTTAAAACTCAACCAGAAAGGTTGATGTGCGCGACTTTTGAAACACCCGGTATTTTAAAAACTGAGCATACATGTTTCATCACTTACGATCTAATTTAATACGAGGGTTATTCTGAAATTTTTGAGATACTCCTAGGTTTTAAAGTTATGCTTACAAAACTTTAGGGGCTATAAAATAGAGTAGTCCTCTCCAGCATCAATGCACATTTGTAGAAGAATTTTCCACAGATTCAATGCCTCACACCATTCATTTCTTGGAGTTGATGAAAAAAATGCATTTATGGCCACATCAATCTCTTCTTCTGAATGAAAATGACGTCCACGTCAGATCTTTTTTAGATTAAAAAATAACCAAAAGTCGCACATAGAATCCGTCCGGGGAATGAGATAGATGTTCAATCACTTTAGTTTGTTTTTGTTTAAGAAACTCAGCTGTGTGTTAATTCGACTATATGGGCAGATGCATTGTCATGGTGAAGCATTAGTTCCCTAACACAGTGCTTCTCAAAGTTTCAATATTCGCGACCCAATATTCAATAATAGTTTTCATCGTGCCCCCTTCATACAATAACAATGTATTGAATTCAATAATATTATAATTTGATACTAAAACTACGGCACAACTTTAACGTCATAAGTGCCACCGGCTTATATAAACGTTTCGCTCAGCCAAAGCGTTATTTTCCTCGGACGTATATATACATATTTCCAAAGTATGATCTTTTCTGTGCACTGCTATATATAAAATTATTCCGAAGGCTTTGGAATGCAATAAAAGGACCTTGACAATGTTTGCGAAGGATTTATATTCTTCAGATTATTTGCTTCTTTAATCCTCTCCCCCCCTCTCCCAATACATCACATACCCACGCCAATGTGGAAAACGGTTGACATTGGGAAACGAATCGCGTAACTTTTAATCGGCAGTTAAAGAATTTATTATAAACCGTACAAATTATCATGATAAGTGTTAATTTGTATATAATTTTATGTATGACAATCCTATGGTGTCACTGATAAATATTAAACTCGTCCTTACCTTAGTATTGTTAAATTAATTATAAAATACATTACATAACATTGATTCCTTTTTAAGCGTAATATATCAGTGTAAATGTGTATTTTATTTTTTATTATGTCAGAATGTATATTATTTACTTTCAGTAAATTAATAATTCTTTTAAAAAAATATTCTTTTGTTTTTCGACTTTTCAATATGCTCGCGGCCCCTTATAGAGTTGTCACGCCCCCTAAGGGGGGCAAGTGCCCCACAGTTTGAGAAACGCTGCCCTAAAATTCACTTCTTGGAGAATTTCTGGAAGACATTTAGTGGTATACCAGTTTTTTGTTATTGTCATCTATCCTTCCAACTTGATAGTTTTGACCAATTCCGTACTTCTTCAGAAAAAGGCATTTATTACTTTTTTCATTGCTCTTTGTCTTTCCACCATTGTTGGCGTGGGATCATCTTCAAAGACCCCTACTTAGCTTTTTCGACGTGTTGGAATGTCAGAAAACGGTATGTACGTTTCATCATTCTTTACAATTTTAGAAATGAAGTGGTAGCCACCATCATTTAGCAATTTAAGAGTTTCTTTACAGATTCTGACATGCTCCTCCTTTTGGTGTTCAGTTAGGTTATGGAGAACCCAAAGGCAAACTATTTTTTTCATACGTAATTCTTCATAAATAATGTTGTGTATGGCTGTGGATCCAATGCTAAGTTATTTCTGTATTATTACATAGGTACAGCGATTATCATCTATTAGCAATTTTCGTATGGCGGACACATTATCCGAGATGATTGACGACCGGGGCCTTTTTGTGTGTTCTTCATATCATGAAGAGAATTGCGACCTCTGCAAAATTCTTTAAGCCATCAGAATATAGTAGCACGACATGGAGATTCATCACCAAATGCTAATTGAAGCCATTGAAAACATTCGTCTTGATTTAATCCCGATTTAAAATCATAGAAAATCTTAGCACGATAATGCTGTCACGAAAACTCCATTTTGTCTTCTGTCTAAAATTTACTCTACTCTAAACAACTTGAAGTAAATTAGTAAAAAATCATTTCCTGCGTTAAAATATACTTTGCATTTTCAAATTAAACCGTTAATTTCTCTTTGTAAATTCTCGTCTCTGCGCGTATCTCAAAAATTTCAGTTACCTTCGTATTGTTTGATTTCATTTAATCTTCATTGTGATCTTCAAACTTTTGAAATTCACAGAACCCCTAGAACAGGGATGGCGAACCAGTGGCACGCGACACAATATTTTGGGCACACCACCGATCAAAATGGTTTGCATTTTAATTCAAAATAACAAAGTTCAATATGAAGCATTTAGAGAAATGTGGGTGATCGGTCGCAGTTATCAGCGAGATTTTCTCAGTTCAAAGAATTATCGGAAATGCTCTATTTTTTTCATGTATCTTTATGTGACTTCATTTAATAAACTGAATTTGTCCCAATTCTATTGGTCGTAAATTGAAAATTTTGAAATACAACTGATTGATTTCCAGTCTAGTTCAATATATACTGAAAAATTTGTTGAAAAAAGGAGAAAGTTTGAATGCATTAAAACAGAAATATTAACAAGCAATATAAGTAAAAATGCTAGTAACGAAATTTTGGAAACATGGAATTCGATTCCAGATACATTTAGCTGTTAGAAAAAACTGGTTCATGCTAGTTTAACCATAGTTTCATCTACCTATGTCTGCGAGTCATTATTTTCAGAGATGAATAACATTAAAGACTCGCTTAGAAGCCGTTTGGAAGATAACTCCAATTCAGCTTGCATTCGGGTAAAAGTAACATCTTACAATTCTAATGCAAGTTATTTGTCATTTAATCTACCACAACAGAATTCTCACTAATGTTACTTTAATTTGAGTTACTCGTATAACTAAAACATTTACAACTATACTGTGCAAAATTTATTTTTTCGTTGTAATTAAAGAGTTTTGAGTTGTTGGTATTTAGTTTTATTATTTTCTCTATAATCACAAGTCAAAATTATTTGACGGCACGTCTATACCTCCTTAAACATTTGTTATAGAAAAAATGGCCCGTTGATCCAAAAAGATTCGCCACCCCTGCCCTAGAACTAGAAGGTGTCTTCGTGGAACACTTAGAATTAGAAAGTATTTTCATGGAACCCTATTCTATATACACACTTACGATAACGGTTATACATTTACGTGGAACTTTAGAGATAGCTCTATTATTCACTCATCATAATAAATTGAACAGAGAACAATTTGTTGAAGTTACATATAAAAATAAAAAGCAGTCCACATTAAATGCAGCGCAATAACGCTGGTGGAAAGGTGGGTGGAAACCACTTTCCCAGTTGATTTAGTTTCTGTTTCGCTTTCATAGGAAAACGAGAGAAAATGACGTCACATCTCCATGACAGCAAAGCCCGTCTTTCAACCGTCTGTCGCATCTTGACGGAACGAGGAGAGAAGGGATATATTTCTTTAATAACAAGGATTAAGAGAAAAATATTTTTAAGTCAGTTACACGTTACCTCTAAGATAACTGCGTGCGGTTATTAAAAGGAAGTTTTAAATAACCACTTGGAAGAAAGTAAGAAAAGGTAGAGGAGTTTGAAATAAGATCATGAGGGGTGAAGTTGCCACACTAAACGCGATCAAAAACTTGCATGGCGCGGGGGAGGGGAATAATTAGAGTGAATGAAGTCTTGCAAAAGAAGATAACTAGTGTAACAATAAAGCTCATAATTTTTTAATTCGTATCAAGACATTCTCATCCTTTTCAGAGCTGGGAAGTGTTGATACGAGTGATTAAGAAGTGCTCTAGGTCTCTTAGAAGAGCTAGGAATAGAATTGTCTTAAGCCGGGATTTCCCTGATAGATTCATTTGAAATCTGTGGTAACCGGTTGAAGAAATTTTCTGATTGTTTTTTGATGAAATCAAGAAGCGGCGGAACATTAAGATCTTTATGCAAGACTTCGTTCCTGGCAAACCAAGGTGCGTTTGATGTACACACTTAGAAGAATATATCTTAAAATAATATTTAAAGTAGATCAGCAATGTATTAATGTAAAGGCATTACATTGCATTTATTATTCAAACATTTTAATCTACTTTTATTATAATTTACTCATCAATAATATTAATCTGTGATCTAAGTGTCATCTACCCATGCATTATGTTTAGTAGCTGGGATATGTGCTTGCATTTTTTTCACACAAACTGTCGTAGTCTTGGTCTATTGAGAATAACTGCAATCGCATTATACATTTTGAGTTTCATTTGTTTGTATATTCACGTTGAGAAATATTTTTCGCTTATACACATTATTCTAAATAGCATTAAAATGTTTCTAGCTGTGTGAGAAATTCTGTGTATTTTGCATGAGAGAATTTGCAAGATAAAATTTAGGACCTGTTCTTGCTTAAATTTAGATTTTAAACATCGAATCTGTTGATATGTTATAGGGTTTTTTTCACATATATAAAAAGGCACATTTTCCATTAGAAAACTATATAATTTTGTAAGACATTGTACTAACAAGTATAAAATTATCTCGTGGAAATCAGGATAGTAAACAATAAAACATTCACAATGTAGTAAGTGATATATAAATATGAAGATAAAACGTTTTAATACTTTTTTTATTATAGTTGTATTACAATAACAGTTTGAAAAGTATTGCAAAATTAATTTATTACATATGAATAAAATTTTAAATTTTTTAATTACAGGGATGAACTTCAAATTCTTGTGGGTATGCAAACATTCTAGAAAACGTGAATCTATTTTGGATACACATTTATAAGTTTCTTTTCGATTTTTATAATGGGACTCATGGAACCCCAGGGTTCCGTGCAACACAGTTTGAAGACCACTGATTTAAAGGATCAAAACAATATCCAAGGAAATAAGTCTAAATAGGATTAAATAATGAAGTTCTATTGTAAAAATATTGCGTTCCATCTTACATTCGGTCAGGAAGGAAAATCGTCTTGCAATATATTCCCAATCATTGCGTTGTTCCTGGCAATCAGCAGACATATACACACGCTAAAGAGGGCTGTGGTTTTGATCAACCTGACATATACATTTCTCATAGAAATATGAAAGGGATTATTTAAGAGATATTGCCACTGAGAAGAACAGGTCTATTGAATAAATTTTATCTGTTGGTGTATCATGTTTCAAGTTTAAGACTGGAGAGGATTATTTACAGGCTCGTTTAGTTAGATTTTAACTTGTTGACTCTCCCGATTGTGTATCGTGAATTTATGCTCCAATGACTGGAGGAAATATCTTTCTGGCTCTGTTTTGTTAGACGTGCTTTCTTTGAACTCTTTTGCGACTCTCCCAACTATTGGGAAAATTTCTTTCATTTGCTGAATTTCGATTCACCATATGCTGAAAAGAACAATGTTCGGACGTGATTAAAATAATCTTGTATTCCATAATATATACAAAATAATCTTGTATTCCATAATATATACATAGGGCCGTGGGTAACCTAGTGATTAGAGCATCGGACTCCAGATCGGAAGGCCTGGGTTCGATGCCCGATGCCACCAAGTATCCTCCGAGTACACACGGAGTACGTGCTCGTTAAATCAGTGGATCCGAAAATCTTGTGGGCTGAAATCACGAGTGGAGGGGACTGGAGAATATTTCCCTCCCCTTCAGCTCCATGCCTAAATTGTGGAGGTGGAGAGAGGTGGTGTCACTAACTATCGTCCCTTCGGGGGAATTTCACCGAGCTAAATCGTACTGTCACTTGTATGGTACTCAAGGCTAACGACAGGCGTACTTCTAGCCCCTTGCCACGATGAATTTCGTAGGCCTCGATCTGACTACGTCAGACAGGTGGCATTAGAAAATATACATAATACATTTCATCTTGCATTCAAGTCATTGTTACATAAAAAGTACATTCCATCTTGCATTCAAGTCCATATTGTATTAATTTCTATAGCAAATATATTTTTCAAGTACTTTAATCAATTCATCTTCTTTTGAGAAATATGCACAGGATTGAAAACTTTAAATTTTGTATGCGTGATTGAATCTTAGAAATTAATGTCAAAAAGAAAAAAAAATGTAAAAAAACAAACAAACAATTAAGCTGATTAGAATTTTTTATATATATTTAATGATCTCTAAAAGATTTGTGCAAAAATGCATCAAAGTAGTGAAATTTATTCAATAAATTAGTGAATATATAATTTCGAATAGTTACATCTACAAAAATCAAATCTCATGCCTTTTTGTAAGTCGAAATTAAAAAAAAAATTTAATATTATAATTACTTATTAGAAATATAATACGAATAAATTTTTATGTTCGTAAATGAAATATCTGCTCTAGTTGGCTATCTATAAAGTTTTATAAAGAAATTAGACTGAATTCCAAACATTAACAGAATATAAGTCATTTTGAATGTTAACTATAAGGCTTCAGACAAAGAAGAAAAATTATAGAAGAAAAAAAAAATATTACTAGTGTTATAGGTTCATTGAAGATTATTTTCATTGCATTTTTTAGTTTGATTTTACTCCAATGAGACATTATGTGTAAAGTAATTGTTTATATCCCTAACTTTTTACGCATGTAAATCCAGCTTTGCTGCGCGAAGGAGGAATACGCAAGGAAACCAACACAACTTCTACTCTCGCACTCATACACTTCTAGTCCAATTCTCGAATTCCTTCTCTGTCGAGTACAATAGAATAAAACCATTCTGATAAATAGCTTTTATTTTAACCTGCATTTCTAAAAATAATCTTTTTTTAAAAATTTTTCTCAAGAATAAAACTTTTCCAATTTCAAACAATCAGCAATAATTTTATTCTCTACATAGAAAGGAAATTTTCGTTTTGAGATATCGTATTTCGGAGAAAAGATTTATTTTTTAACTATAAATTAGGATATTTGTTTTATAAATGGAAAAAGATGATGAATGAGTTATTTTATTTCTTACAATGCGTATAACTTAAACAAAAAAGCCTTTGGTTTTACGGAGTTTCTGAAACTTAATTTAATTCATTTTTTTCTTATTACAGCCATTATTTTTAATGTTACTTAGTTATTGAATTACAAAGAAGAAAATATTAATTTGATTCATGTTAAAAATTATTTTCTCAATAAGAGACAACGTATTTTGAATTGGGCGAGTGATTGAGAAAAAATGGTTGGCCTATTTATGTTAGGGAATTGATTTCTTATTTATATAAAATTTGCAGTTTTATAATAATAAATTTCAAAGAATTTTTTTTATCAAGATTTTGCTTTTGCACGGTTTTTGTATTATTTCTTGTAAAATAATCAAATAAGCGAACGAGAGAATGATATGTAATATAACTCGTAATTCATACACATTTTTTAATGCTTAAAATAAACTTAGAGAATAAAATTAGTGAGAATTCTAATTAGTACATCATTCTCTTATTTACGAACATTAACTACAATTAGCTGTTATTTATTTAGTTATTTATTGCTCGGTATATATTTATTTTTTTTAAAAAAAAGATATCTGTTGTTTAAATAATTTACTTCAGTTGGAACAATTATGCATTAAAAAATTTTCTATAAATACACACACAAAATATTTCATAAAAATAATTTGAAAAATATTTTTTTGTGTGTATTTTTCGATAATTATTTCAAGATATTATATAATATTATTTTTTAAAAAAAGTATTCAATTCTGGGAACATTACCATTTTTTATTCAATATATTTTCACAAACATATTTACTGATATTTTTGTTTACCATATTTTCAGAAATTAGCTTTGCTATTCTACTCTTCAAATAATTTATTAATATAGATAACACTTAAAAAAAGAATAGTTCGAATTGTTCACGAGATCGCAATAAAATTTTTCCTTCTATAATCCGTAGTTTCAAAACTCGTCCAAAGATGGCAGTGCTAGTTCATGTCTATCACGTAGGAAAGACTGCGGCCTGGGTAGCTGAGTGCGACACCTGTTCGGGTGGCTGTGTCCTCTCGCGGTATAGAATAAGGCTGCGTTGTTCGATGCAGTGATGGCGATTGTCGATTCTCGACACGGTAAAGAAGCAGCAGCTCACTCTTTCCACCCTCGACTTTTATTCGAAAAACTACTTATTAGGCATCGTGGATAAACATCTCAACCCGACCACACAAACGATGCAGAATCGATGTGTTCCTACTGAGAAAATCGTTTGGGATTTTCGAAGATCATCACTGGTTTGAACCGACCCCCTCTCTCTATCTTTCTCTCTCTCTTTTAACTCTAGAGACGAGGGTACAACCAGCGCTAGTGCTGTGTTTTCGTTCCCCCCAATAGAAGGAAGGAGGAGAAAAAAAATTATCGTCTGCAAATATGTTTCACGAACACTGTGGATAAACGTTTTCGTCTCGATTGGATTCGAATTCTTTCTTGGTAGAGAATCGAAGGTGCCAAAAGTCAGAAGTGGGGAAGAACTCTAGATGAGATGATTGTGAAGAAAACATGCCAACTATTGGCGTTGTTTGTGTGTATAAGGGTCACCAAAGGTAAGTAATTTTATTTGTGTGTTCAGAGAATTTTTTAATGAGTGATTATAAGGTGTTTTTGTTCTTTTTAATTTTTCTTGTGTGGTTTGTTTGATATGGCCTGGATGTGGTTTAAAGTAAAGTTCAATATCAGCATTACTTCTTTTTTTGATTCTCCATCTGCCGTTCTGCATTCAATTAATTTTTTAGAATAGATTAAAATCTGAATTATGGTTTAAGTAGTCGTGTTAGGAGTCCAATTTCAGTTTATTATGTTTCTGTCGTTTTACTGTATTTTGAATGTCCGGCACTAAAATAAATATGTTAATTTGTTCATTTTAAGTAATGTGTTCTTTACTGATGCTTAAAAATAGTTTTTATTGAAACTAGTACATGTTTCTGTTGAGGTAGAAAAAAGTTTATTGTTTATGGAATTTTATAGCATGTGGTAGTCATAAACATTTTTTTTTTACAGAAGAAATATGTAAGAATATATGGAATTGAATTATAAATTAGTGTAATTATTCTTACGTTTTTTATCGACTTTTGAATATTCTTCAGTAAACTATTCTGTTAAATTAGAATAATTTTTTTTATAAATAACGAAAAGTTCTTAAAATTGTTCAATAATTTTCCAATTTCTGTGTTTTAAAGGAAAAATATATATGTAAAAAATTAAAGTACTGCTGTTTTTTTATAGGAATTTTTTTCTTGTATCCATTCTTAAAAAATGATATGGGAAATCTTTGTTACCCATTTTTTGGTTTTTGTGTGAAAATAGAACGTTTAAAAATATTATGTTTCCAGAATTCGATTAAAATCTAAAAATTAGAAACATTTACATAATGATCTTCTCTAAACAACTTCTATAAAAAAATTTTAATCTCAAAAAATTCTCATAAAATACTATCTGTAAGGATTATATGAATTTTGTGTGTTCCCAATAACATTAAAACAGCTAAAAAGACACATCTTTCAATATTTAATCATGTAAATATACAAACATCTTTCAGGAACTACATTTAGTGTATGAATTGTAGCAATAAAGGCATCCGATTTATTTTATTAATATTTCATTTTAGTTAATACTTTGTCTATTAGAATACATATGCATACCATTTTTTATGAGAATAAAGTAAACTAATTTATCTTAAATATATTTTTTAAATTTATTTCCTTAGAAAAACTTTGTGTTTTGAAAAAGCTTCATTAAAAATAATTAATTTCAAAGTAATAAAAAAAAATCTTAAAATGGCTGAAAGTTATCAGGATTAGGTTTCTTTGAATCTTTTTTCACTCTGATAAATATAAAGGGATTAGTTTCCGCATATATTTTGTTTATTCTTGTCATTTCATATTTTGTAATACTGAAAAGGCTATTTGAAATCCAAAAAAGAAATTTAGAACCTATTTTTTTAGAATACTTCTTTCCAGGTTAATTGGAATAATAAAATGATATGGAATTAATGGGTTTGAAAAGTACAGAAATTTTCATTTAAATTTAAATTTATGCTGAAAGATCGGTCGCTGAAAGAATAACGTTCATCATTAGGTCTTAGATAATGTATATAATAAAAGAACTACTAGAAAATATAAAGAAAAAAAATTAAACGAAAAAAAAAACTGTTTATTTAGCTGATTTTGTATGTTTCTTCAGCTGTGGAATTAAATATAAAGATCACGTAATATGTATTTTATTAGATGTTCTCAAGAGTAAATCAGAATAATAGTTATATGCGATGTATCTCGTTATGTCTCGTTCTATAGAAAATTCTTTGATACAGGTATGATAAAATTAAATCAGGCATTTTATTTTAAGTCTTTGAAAACGTTTTTGTTTGCTTAATAAGTCACTTTAGTCGAACATTCAAAATTGGGTCACAAAAGAAAATATTTTAATTTGTTACACTTCAATGTTATTTTTGACCATTAAGAAAACAATTTAGATTTAAATCAAATAGTTTTAAAGTTCTCAAATACGCTAAAACAATCAGAAAGAGTTCTGTCTTTCTTCCAATCTATTTCAGGTAAATGCGTTGTTTAATAATTAAATGATTACCCAGATTTATTTTTCATGTACATTTAAAAATTAGAAATAATTTTCAGACGTCAGCTATTTATTAAACCCTTTTCAAAGAAAATTGAGCTAGTTATCTGAGAAATTCAAAAGTTAATTTGTTTGTAGTATACCAAACACGGTTATGAATTTTTCTTAATTTGTGTTTATGTACATATATGTAAATTCTATAAAACTATTATCTCTTTACTAGTACATCAAAAATTAAGATTTTTTGCTTTTCGTGTTTCATTATTGTATTTTAACATATAGTAAGTACACTATACATTTGGAGACTCTTTACGAAACTAAAAACCATAAGTAGATGAAAAACGGGTAAATTATTTTTCTTTAGATGAAACACATTTTCTTAAAAAAAAGCTAGAAATGAACGAATCAACACTGCTTGGGGAACATACTGATGAAAAACCTGATGTGTAGGTATGAAAGATAGCCTTATAGCATATATTGTAATAATTTGAATGTAATATATCACTTAAAGGAAGTATTATAAAAATGTAAATTTTCCACAATATGTACTATCCACTTTGCAGAAACATCTATTCTTTTATAAATTAATTTTCTTCACAATTCTGGTGATATTGCCTTGTTTTGTAGTTGTTTCTTTGAAAAAAATTGATTTCTTGTTAAAATTAGATAAGGTGAATTGAAATAAGAACCATCGGCTTGTGGAGTTGAATCTAAGCTATCCAGGTCCATCGATTCTTTCGCTATAAGATGAGAAGCCGCTCTCTGACAAGCTGGCTTATTGCCAAATACTGGTTTCCCCATTGTCAAGAAAAGTCCCACAATTTCAATTTCTCTTGGAGATGCATTTAATCCCTCTTTTAAAAAGGAACACACATCTATTACAGCAGCGAAACGGCTTTCTGCCGCAGTGTAGCAAAGATGAATGGAACTAGGCTTAGTATTTACCCTCTTCTCCGGAAATGTTTATAATCTATGCTTTTCCCATTGGGTTCTTATGTTTCGTTGCTTAGTGAGGATTGAATAAAATAAATTAGATGCTAATAATAGATTTTTTTTATATGAAGCGCATAATGGGGTTTTAATGCTAAATGGAAAGGATTATGGCATTTAAAAATTTATTGTCTGCTTTGTAGATATTTTCTTTCTTTATCGTTTGATCCCTTTTGAATTTTTATTTTAAAATAATATGCGGGTTTTTTTATTTTGACAATTTTTTTCTTCGAGGTTGGTTTATTTTGATCCACATCATCACTCATAATCTTTGAATTTATTTTTGTGTGTTTCATGAAAATCTAAAAAAAGAATTTAATACAAAAAGTATGTGCATGTGTGTTAAAAATGTGAATTACGTCAATAAACATAACGTGGAAGATATTTTTGCCTTTATTGTTGTGTTCGAAAAAGTATAATATTAGCAAATATTATTAAGAGAAAAATTTATAATTTAAGGGTTAGAACATAATTTAGAGTTTAGTAATTAGTTAAGAAGGTCTGTAAAGCATTTTTATGCTTCAAAAACAATTGAAGAATTTTATAAAGCAACATTTCTGCTACTGCAATAATTTTCAGAAATAAGAAAACCTGTTTTTCATATTACATTTTCAAATTTCTCATCCTATTTATATACTTCAAATTATTTTAACATAAAGATGCATAATAAAACAAAATGGAAAGATATATTAATACATAATCATTGCTGTTTATATTCACGATGATTTATTGCAACATAAGTTGTTCTTTGATTTTACTTCTTTGTTGGTTTAAATTTGTTGTGTCTGTGTCAGCTGCGAACAAATATCCTTTTACCGTTTTTGTCCATTTTTTAATTATTTTTTTTTGGAGTGACTCATGTAGATGGATGAGTGAATTTGACCTTCCGTAGACGATTTCCCTTGTCGGAGGTTGTAAGCATCGATGACAATGTCACACATTACAGGACACTGAAGGAGAAAAAAGTTAATCTCCTGTTTACGAAACGAACCTTCCGAATGTATTAGAAACTAACATATTTGCAAAAACTGCTGATGATTTTAATGTGTATCATCAGAAATTATAAAAAAAAAATATATATGATGAGAAAGAATATTGTTTGTAGACGATCTTATACTTGGAAATAAGCGAGTTATATGGAAATTTTAATACATGTTTTTGTTAGGGAAAATTACACTTGTTCATAGTTTTCTGATCTAAATGTAGATGTATAATATCGGGATATATCTCCCTTAAATTTTATAATAGGTATTTCCTGCAAGTATTAATCAAATATTTTAGTTATGGGAAATAATATTTGTTTCTTAATGAATAATTATTCTATTTTTAAGAAAACAGCTTATATAAATTGACTTAGATATGTTCTGTTGAAAATGGAAAGTAAAAATATTATGGTGATAAAATTAAAAAGATATTCTTTTGAGATTAACCTAACGCGAATTAACTACCTTAAAATACCAAAATTTTAGAAAATTAGATCTGTTTGGTCAACTAAAAATCTCACAAAATGTATTTTAGTTAAAAACAAAACATACTATCTAAAAAAAAAAACAATATTTGATACTTAATAAATGATTTTTTTTAATGAAATTATTAAAAACTTATTTTTAGCTCTGTATTACTATCTAAACTAGTTTAGAAAGCTAATACGTGCAAGTGTTAAAAGACTTTAATGCTCAATTTATCAATAATTCAGTATTCTCAATTGATTTTGCAAATATCTATTTATAATCACAAAATCAAATATTAATTTGAACTTAAGCTTTAAATAATGTTTATACTGCCTTTTTCCTTAGATCAAAAGTGGATTTTTTAAAATCATTTTTTCTATTAAATATAGATATACTAAATAATAATTCTAATGTTTAAAAAGTGTTTATTTCAAAGCTATCAATTAAAAAAAATTATATGTTTATGATTTATTATAATATAAATGTTATGCGTAGTTTTGTTTTTAAATATCATATTACGAATTATATATATATAAAAATAAAATACTCATTTTTATTTTTATAATTCGAGAACTTTAAAAATTTTGGTAAGTAAAGATTTGTTGGTTTATTGTTTGTTTCAATATGTAATATTGTACAATTTTACAATAGTCGTTCAATTCAGTTTATTTGTTATAAGTAGTCCTTTCGCTTACAGGTACAATTATTAGGCTTGACTTCATTATACTTTCTAAGTTTTTTCTTCACTTTCTATGGTGCTATTACGTCGAAATTTTCTGATGGATGGGGAAGGTTGAATCCCCGTCCATAAGAAAGTAAAGCAAGCTTAACCCTATCTCAATGTCCTAAATCTGTGACAGCTCTAGGAAACATAACAGTTCTCCATTTTGGTCTCTTGACTTTTTAAATGTCTACTTATATTTTAGCGGGTTTTTAAAATCTGTTTTCATTCATTCTTAGCTCTGTAGGAATTACAATTTGTCTTTTATTATATATATATATATAGGATTATTCTCTACAAACAAGAGATAACATCCAACAATCACATTCGAAAAACACATAGACAGTATGAAAATCCCACAATGAAGGACATATGAGTAACCGAGATTAAAAATTATAAAATGGATGCTGCAGTGTTATAAACATTGCTGACTTAGGACAGCTAATATATAAAATAATTTATATAAAAGTGGGGTTGAACATGTTTTTCGGCCAGCCAACCTTCCCCCTTTATGTAAATAACACTGAGCAAAAACCAATTGAAAATAATGGATAGGAATATCTAAATCCATTACAAGATAGAGGTAACTTACCTAAAAATTGCACTTACATATGCAAAGCCCGCGCTAAATCTGAGTGCAATAAATAAGTTATTGCCAGATTCTGGATCCTAATGCAGATTTAAATCATGTGAATGGCTGAAATGTAGCACTTAACAAAAGTATAAAAAGAATGTAAATAAAAGTTAATAAGAGTTGCAAATTATAGCATAACTTTAATAACACTAGAGTAAATATGAATAAAATAATAATAAGTAATTTTATCTAATATTAGATTATGCAGATAACTATAACTATGAAATATTTAAGTTTATAGTAATTATATATATATATATATATATATATATTATGTTTGGTCTGTTTCCTTTTTTAAAAGTTATTCAGCCTCTTTAACGATCATAAATTTTGAGAAAAATTACTTTGTAAATCTTTAATACATTGTAGCAATTACATAAGTTTATTACTTTTAAATTCGAATACCAAATGAAATAATTATTTTAAATAAGTTAATGGCATTTATCGTAAGTATATTAAATAAACATTTTTATCTACAACTGAAGAATAGATTAAATTAAATGGAGCCCATTTAAACTTCTAAAAGATACATTTTATTAAAATGAAATAATGAAATACGATTCCTCCTTTAGAATTTTACTTTTTTCTACAAAATATAAGTTTTGAGTGTTGCTTTTTGTTTCAATTGTTACCACTTAATATTTTTGCTCCTATGAGATTGAATTTCATGCAGTAATTGCTCAACGGAGTTTTTTCCTTTGTCTTAGAGATACTCAATACAGTTATTTTTCTTATTTAAACCATTGAATAAATTTCTGTCTTTCTCTAAAGACCTCTTTCGTCATTTTTAGTTGTGTAAGAGAATTATTACGATACAAGGGTTACGATGCATTACACAACCGTTTTAAGATATCAGAAATTTGTCTTTAATTTTTCCTCTTTTATCGCTTTTAAAGTTCGAAAAAGAACATAGAAACTTTTAGAAGATTTTTTTTCTCTTCGTAAACTTTAATAAAATCTAAAGCTTTCTAACGTTTAAAAAAAATGTTTTCTTTTTGTTTTTTTCTTAAAGAAAAGGTATACATCTAAATCTCTTTTAAGGAAAGAGTCCACATAGACTTCCGAATCAACACGGAAATAAGTGAATAGTGTTAAGGTATGTTTACTTAGAGCAGTTGATAAAAATCTTTTATACGGTGAGAAATTTCAAATAAAACTGAGCAGAAGAAAACATCAAAGTGGGAAAATACGTAATTGAAGAAGCCTCTTCGATCGTATTGTCTCGAAATATTTTTTATTACTTATATATTCTAGACTTGGAAAATATTTTTCTGCTTGACTTTTATTTAAGGTACCTGTCGAGATATTTACGATGATAATTTCGTTAAATTTGTGGCTTTGATAAATATTTACCAATAAATTTAAAGAGGATATACGGAAAAGCATAAACTAAAAATTGGCAAAAGAAAATTCGGTCTTAGGAAAAATATTGTTGTTTATGAAAAATGTACAGAAACAGTAAATAAACTTTTGTTTCAATATGGAAAATTCGCCATATTGAATACAATTTTTGTTTGTATATAAAAAAAAAGATAACTTTATAAGCATTATAAAATATTTTATTTCAGAATATCTTATTTTCGGTTTGACTCTATTTTTAAAATAGGAATATAAATATCTTTAAAAAAGTATGAAATATAAAATTCTAAGATATGTTTTATTTATTTTTTTGCGGAGAATTGTGATAGATATATTAAACATATATGTGCTTTTTCTTTTAAAGAGTAATGATTATTTTATTATCAAGTTATAAATATGTGCTATTTTTGAAAATAAATTTAACGCTTCAAATATTGAATTTATACAAGTTGAAATAAAATATTGAGAATGACTTGTTATTAGTTATTTTGTCAACAAAATATGCATGAATTTTTTTTCTGAACAAATTTTGTTGTAGTTTAAAGCGACATTTTTTTTATTTGTAAAAATTTATAGTGATAAATATACAAAATGAGCGATAAATAAAGAATATCAATTGAACAAGTTCTTTCTTCTGTAATAAAGAAAATTTAATAAATATTGATATTCAATGTTTATTTTAGCAACAAAAAAAAAACATTTAAAAACTTATATAGAATATTTGTTCAAAAATTAAAATCTCTATTTAAAATGTTAAAATTATAATGTATTTATATGAAATGTGCCGATTAAAATACTTTCTTTAAATAAGTTAACTATGTTCAACAGATATAAATCCTTCAAAACATTGAATATATTTAATCATATAAATTGACATTTTTCTTAGAAAAGTTCTTTCTTATTGTTTTTAAAAACATATTTACGCGTATTTAAATATTTTTCGGATTAATTTATTTACTATGTTGTACTTTCTCCGTATTTAAATTTATATGTATTGATTCATATGAAATATTATATTTATATGTGATGAATAAAATGTATTTGTAAAAACACAAAAAACAAATTCTTCATCTGTATTTACGATAAATAAAAGCAGTACCTGTGTTTAATAAATAAAAATAGTTCTTATGATCAAAAATAAATTATATATGAAGTATGCGTGCACAATCGAAACTAAACATGCTGAAATTTTTGAGCATTATTAAATAAAAATAAATCTGCACAAAATTGAAAATATCTCTCTTTGTGAGTATCACTTCATTAAAACTTTTTCTTCATATTAAAAAAAGATAATATTTAAAATGCTTAAAAACTCTAAAAATATTGAAAGTCATAGAACTGTATTAAAAATAAAAGCTATACTAACTTATTAAAAACTTTTTTTTATATATTTGCATTTAAGTAATGCATATATGTTTTTGTGATTCAATTGTATTGTTTTTTTTTTACGTAAATCTATCATTTATGGATTGAATATTAACATAGTCTTAAAATATAACAACAAATACTTTCTTTCAAACACTTAATCTAGAAGGTTCCTTTTTTTTAATAAAAAGCCGATGTTTTGTTCTAAAATATCTTATTAAATATAGTACTTAAATATCTAAATAAGTCCCTTATTCTAAAATACACAAATAGAAGGATTGCAAATAAATAGCTGATGTTCTAAATCTCAAACAAAGACCAACAGATAAAATAATTACATGCTATTTAATGTATCGTAAAAAGCAAGAGCAGCTTTAAATTTAAAAGGATGTAATCATTAGCTAAATATAGACCTTCCGCGTCACTATTACGTAAGTCTAAATACACTAGGAAATAAATTGTAAGCTTTCATGCTTGTTAATCAACTAAAGGTGGCGGATATATGTGATTTGCAATTAGCCATGCATTGAGTACCTTACAGTAATGAAAGATGCGATAAATTTTAATCAATTCAGGGCACCAATGTGATTTCGTTTTTTATGCTGGTGATTATTTTGCTGTAAATGGCTTAAATTGACCTTGAATACTTCCTTTGAGTATGTTACTTTATTGTTGCTGAAAATATCTTATCATAATACATCCCGGTTTTTTATTATACAGGAAGTTGTTGTTTTAGATTGAATTCTGGTGCAGCGGTGTTCGAAAGTTATGGTTGCGGAAACTTTAGTTTGCTTATTTGTGAGGGCTAATTACTCATTTATTTCTATTTATTATGTTTATAAGATTAGGAAGTGATTAATTACTGTATCTCATATGGCGTAGGAAATTCTTTGGTAGAAAATTTCAAGGTTAAGATGACCTTTAACGATATGATTTATGTTACAAACTTCTAATGAATACTGGAAGCAAAATAATTCCAAGAATTAAACTGATCTCTATAAGTCATTAATAGAACTACTGCATTGAGATCGTGAAGGTCAAGTGACATAGTGGTAATTAATTGATTAAAAAAATATTTTTTTTCAGATTTCAAGAAGTTTTTTAATAAAAATTTCATTATTTGATAAATAATAATTTTTTTTCTTAATAATAATAATAATAGGACGCATTGGTTGATTTATGACACAAATGAAGGAACGAAACCCACAAGTTTTAAATGTAGATTCGTAACTTGTAGTGTTGTTTTCACCTGGAGGATATGACTATTGCGCAGTAAGTAGTTTTACAGATGCGTTATTTGGATTTGACGTTTTCGAGAACTAATCGTTGAGTGGTTACAATATGGATCACACACACACACACAATGTTTATTTTTATTTTATTTGTTTATTTTAAAAATGTATACAAATTTCTGTCTAATGAAAGAAAATATATTTTGAAACACGGAAAACTCACATTGCAGTTTGAAAATGTCTGCCTTGTTATTCCTTGTAAATTATTAAAATGAATAATATAATAAGAGCAAACACACTAAAAATATAGAAATTTTATAAACATCTAAAAATTTTATGATATGTGCAGATTATACTTTGAATGTGCCTCTTTAAAAAATGCATTTCTATTTTATATTACTCTAAAAACTTTGTATTTTAAAGAACAAGTAGCAAAATTATAAGAAACAAAACTGTAACATAAATATTCTGCTTTATAACAAAATAAAATCATTTTGAGGAATTAACGTTTTTTAATTATTAATAATTGATAGTAATAATAGTAATTAAATAGTAATATTAAAATTGTTTTAGCTAGTAATAGAGTGTTGAAGTGTTTACTGAGTGTTTTTAAGATTTTAAACACCTAAAATAAAAAAAAAATGTAATCAAAAAAATATTTTCATGTATTATGTAACTAATTTATGATAGAATGCTATGAAATAATATGCTATTAAAATTTTTAAATATATCACTAATACTTTGAACTAACTCGATGTAAAATGAAAATGAATTTTATGTTTATTATAAGAAATATTTAAATTATTGTAAATAAAGTAGAATTTATCGGTTTTTAAATATAATACTTAAATTGGAATTTTTTACATCCCTTTTTCATAGGATAGTTAATATAACTTTAATAATCTTAATCAATATTATAAATATTATTATAATTAGTTATAGATAAATCTGTTATCATTATAACTATTCGAGGGTTTTTATAAAAAATCAACATACTTCTTAAATAGCAATAATTTTTTTAAAAAAATTCCTTGGAAACTTCAAATTTCTTTTTATGTTCTTCCTTTTTTTATATATAAGATTTTGACTTTTTTAGGAATTTAATGGTTCTGTGTTATTAAAAATGACTGCATTTTTATCCTTAAATAAATACTTCTTCAATAACATTTTGCTACACTGGGAATCGTTTATGACTATCACAACATTCGGACATTTTAATTAGTTGATAAAGTAAATATATGCACACCCACACAACTTCTTTATTAAAAATCTTCTTTCAACGGAGTTTTCTCAGTGAAAACTAACTTAACTCGCTTTTATTTTGAGTTCCCTTGACTGACGTGGAGTTTGTTCGACATTTAGCGAGTGTCAAATTGGTGGAAAGCTCCGGTTGCAGTTTGTCAACGTTTTTGACGGCTCTCTTTTCCTATTTTTTTTTTCACTCTTCAGGTTTCTCAACTGACGAAATATTTGCTTACTTTTCTTATTTTCCCTTCTAGAAATGGCATCGGCAAGCTTTTCGAAATCTGGATCTGCCATATCGACGGTTCCGAAAGCAAGTTTTGAATTGGGTATACAAAGCAAGTGTCTCGTTAGAGAAAATTCTTCGCCGCTGCTGCGTTTCTCAAAAGCGTTCACTTCACTTAAATAAAAGTTTGTTTGCCGAGTTGGCATCGAGAAATAAAAATCGATCACTCGTACAAGTGACAACTTAGAATGTTTCTGGATTAAACGCGGGAAGGAAGTACTGAAGGTGAAGAATTTTCACTTTCTCGTTTGCCTATTTTGTGCGTGTGAATTTTTGTGTTTATTCAGCCGAAGGAATATTAAACACTCTAGATTCTTTGTTAAGAAAGATGATAAAGAACTTTATTTTTTTCCATAACTGTTTGATATTTGACTAACGCTCGTTTTTGATAGAAAAGAAAATTTTCTAAATATAAATGTTTTGACTGTGCTGAAAACTTATCGTTTTATTTTTTCCAAGAATATTTTTATTCTAAAATAATCAAATCATCAGCTCTCATTTCAAATATCTTTTTAAATCAATAGTAAGTTTAATGAAATGACATAATAAATACAGTTTTTAATTTTATTGGAATAATCAAGAATTTTTCGATTAAAAAAAGTTATAATTACCAGTGCAATCAATAACACACTTCCTAGTAAATACACTTTTAGAGACTTTATAGAATGTTATTTTTAGTAATGGCTGTAATTTTATTTCTGGTTAGTGATAGTTATTTAATGTAATATTTAATTCTTTTCATTGAAGGTAGTAAGTTTATTTTAAAAGGCAACTTCAACATTTTCTTCTTTGGTTAATTAATTATTAAATGTTTTTATAAGAAGATATTGCTTTTTTGCTTAGTGATATAATTAATTTTATTTTGCTTGGTTAAAATCTTATACATAATTTTTCTCATTAAATAAATTTTAAATAGATGAATGCTTTTGGAAAATCATCCGAAATAAATATAAAAAATTTCACTTAATATTATATCTAATAAAAATGGATAACAAATTAGGTGTTTTGTATCACATATGATTATGCCTAGAAATTTGACATTTCTTTTTTATGTAATTCTATACATGCATCAGACTTTTTATCTCTTTCGAATGTCCTGTGCCATTAATTAAATAAATATGAGTGTTATAACTTAGTACATCTTCTTTGTAAGAATAAGGATTTACATAATATATGGGGATATAAGTATATCCATATTTTGTTTATTAAATATTGCTGAATTTTTATGCATATTTGAGAAGATTTTTAGTATATAAATTTTTGAGTAAAGTCTACATTTCTTTTAAAATTAATTGCTTATATTCTCACTTTTATTAATTCATAAAATAAACTGTTCGTTTTTTAACGTTGTGATTATGTTCAGTATGTGGATAATAAATAGTAAAATTCACTTTTGTATATAAAAAATTTAATATTCCGGAAATTTTTCAGCATTGCTTCTTGTTATATAAATATGACTGCTACATCAAAGAAACAATAATAATAATAATAATAGAATAATAATATTTGTGTAGAACAATAATATTTTTACATTTATTTTTGCAAATTTATAAAAAAATTTTCTTTCAGTAACAATATTTTTATAATACTTCTCTAACATATTTATAAAGAATTTATAATTATTAATTACTTTGAACAGCTAATATAATGTAATAAATGTTCGTTTATTATTATTAGTAATATTATACCCTTATTCTCGTAGTGTGTATCGTAAATTAATTTTTTCTCGTCAAATGATACATATTTTGGTAATATTTCCCTATATGCTTCTGAAAACTGGTAATGTTTCTTAAGAGTTTTTATATAAGTAATACTTAAAAATTAATCATACTTCGTAACCATGCAAACCACATACTTAATAAATTTAAGCTTGTAATTTGGTGAAATGATTTTTTCAAAAAATTGTTTTAATTTGTTAAAGAAAAGTATATTATGGAAATTATTAAGATCTTTAAGTAGTTAAATAATTTAATTTTAAAGAAGAAACATTCTGAACTCGACCTATTAGTTCTCTTTCCTTACACTTTGAGACTCGCATTCATTCCACGATCTGCTATTTGCTAGTCAGTCAGTCTTGCATTTGCAAAAAGACAGAGTTTGAGATGTTTTGATATGTGGGAGGAAAACGCCCAGGTGCATTTTGTGATACAAGACTATATATTTGCTTTCATAAAATCCCTTATTTATTTTTTCTGAGTCGGCACTGCAGCGGACGTTCGGTATTTTTCTATTTTGTTTTGTCTGCAAAGGACCATGCATTGAATTTTACACGGTTTTCACATCTGGTTTTGAATTTCCCAAGATACTACTTTTTCGAAATTTTTTTCCTCACCACTCTTACAATATTTGTGTGGCTGTCATCATTTAGTGCTTCTGTTCCTTTAAGAAAGCAAAAGTTTTCTTCAGCCTTGTGCTTAAAAGACTATGATCGAAAAAAAAGTTTAGGTTTTATTGTTGTTGTTGGTTTGAATCAAACAAAATGTGTATCAATAAGGAGCAATTTTTAAATCAAAATGGATTGTCAAAGATTTTGTTCTTTTACATGGATAAAAAGATGTGATTCTCTCTGAATTATGATCTAGTGGAAGAATTAAATATTAATTTTCAGCATTTTAAATAATGTTAGATGTTTTACCGGATAAAAAACCCAATATAACATTTCAAAATTTTCGTGAAAGAGCAAATAAAACGTATGCTGCTGTTTTAGGTTATGTTTCAGTCATATTCTTTTCAACATCTCAACCTTTCGAAGTATATAAAGACTTAAACGTCTGTATTTTTGCAATGTTTTTATATTATTTCGAATATTAATATTAAATTAAAATAATTTAATTGAACAGTTTTCAAAATTATTTCTTGCTTGTTGTGTAGACATTTATTATAAAAGTTTTTCAAATATTATTCCATTAAATAAATTGAAGAGTTTATTTTTTAAATAAATTTTTTCTTCTTTAAATTTAAGTCAACCAAGTATTAATTTATTTTCATTTATATTATAAAATATTTTACTTTTTAATTTCTTTCATTATTTTTTTCTTTCGAAAATTAGTTTTTAAAGCAACATTCTTACTTATGTGAAGTATTAAAGGATGACTGGATTGTATATAAATTTCCACAAATGATTTTATGCAATATATATAGTATAATAAAATAAAATAATAAGTGAGAAAGTTGTATTACCTAAAAGACTAAAAAAGAAAGAAACTGGATCCCAAGAAAAATAACAATTGTAGATACAGAAAGAGTCTTTGAACTAAAATGGCTAAAGAGTCTTTGGATCCATTACGATTTCTAAAGATGACGCTGAATTAGGCCAGTGAATTAGAGTTAAGCTGCTTTATGGTACCACTTTCCCCGTACAGCAAACATTTTCGACATACTTGAAAAAACAGAGCCATGTTGAAATATTAGGCCTATTTCTATTACACGTAGATGAAACACCAGGCAGTAAAATAAAATGAAAGTATGAATGGAGAACAATAAGGGTTCCTCTCATAGAGAAGAACATTACGAAAAAAATTCTATAGGAAAAACTAGGATAAAAACTTACATGAAAAAATACTAAACATAAGGATATAATGAAGTCAAAGCATCCCAGTCAGAAAAGAATATATATATATATATATATATATTATTTCTTACCTGGCACTGGGAAAACCCCACTTATTCGGTCCTAAGTCCGAAATTGCTTTCTGACTCGCTAGGTTCTTTTTTATAGTTCCTTTTTTGTATTTTTCTATGAATTCGATCTTCATGTTTTGCTTTTATATTTTTATTACGTTATTTCTTGTTATGTTCATTATCTATTATTTTTGGTTTTTGATATTTTTGTACAAATTTCTCTCATATATATATATATATATAGGCTTATTCTCTACAAACAAGAGATAACATCCAACAATCACATTCGAAAAATACATAGACATTCAGAAATATTGTTATTAATTATATATATATATATATTATAATTCAAAGTGATATGGACTCAGTAATACATTAACTAACGCTCACGCTTAGAGCTAAAGTTGCAGAGCTAAGAGGGCAATCATCCCTTTATATGTTGTTTTTGGAAAAGAAATTGTAATTAAGACTAAGCCCTAAAATTGTATATATATATATATATATATATATATATATATATATATATATATAT
>BMAV01012695.1:147172-177869 GCA_019973955.1 Trichonephila inaurata madagascariensis
ATATATATATATATATATATATATATATATATATATATATATATATTGTTAATTTTTTTCACTATAAACAACTTAACAATATTTCACTTTTCATTATAAACAAGATAAAATTACCTAATTCTTAGCTACATAAGTACCTATTAGAGCATCTAGACGTTTAAAAAGTTATTTAAATGTTTTCTGAGATAGGTTAGGTAATGCAGCTTGTGTGAATTTAAGCTTGTGTACTCTAGTGCGCATGAAACAATATTATAAATGAACTTTGTGCATTATAACGTGAATTCTCTAATACAAATAATATAGCTCTAAGGTAATATAATCTCATATAAACAGAATCCACTTTAATTTTCCTATTTGATTTGTCTTATTGCTCTACAACTAATAAAAGCTAATAAAATTAAAAACATTATAATAAGTATTTCACAGAAAGATACAGTCATAATATTAATTAATATAGTCTACCATAGAATAACGCAAACTGAGGTCTGTATTCGAAAATAATATGGGTTCATTTAAACTGTAGTAAAATCCCGTTGAAGAAGCTCCAATGAAAGATATTTAATGTTGTACATTACTTGATTTCTGATAAAAATATGCCTTAATATTAGTGCCTTACCGAAACCGAAGTAAACTTGAGTACAGACATTAAAATTCAAGCATACTAATATGACTTTGTAATTAACTCGTTGAGTTATTAGTGTTTGGGGGTTCAAGTAAGGATCAGCCATAATCAGTTCAAATATCAATTTATTGTTTCTCTAACTTAAATCAAAACAACTCAGGGTAGGAAATGCACCACATTACTAAGTATAAGAGCAATCACATGGCAAAAGGGATACTTAACATTTGAGTATAATCTAATTCACTTACTCTTAGAACACTTTGATGGCCGCGGTAGCCGAGTGATATAGGTGTTGGACCATGGCTTGCCTTGTCACGAGTTCGAACCCAGTACCACTAAAGACCCGCCGTGTAGGGCAGCGATGCACGTTAAATATGTCGAGAGCTGAAACGTCCTCCCGTTGGTGTGATGTGGTAGTTAAGAGAGGGGAGGTGCCAGCTCAGGTGTCGTCCACGTCACTTGACCATGGTTCAAAATTACGTGGTCCGTCGCCAAAAGCCCTCGTGTAGCTAAACAATGCGACGTTAATATTCAATCAATCACTTAGAACACTTTGGACTTTTACAGTCTAATTCACCGTAATTCTGTTTTTAGTTGTACGACATCCGGTCGTTATTATTAATCTTTATCTTATGACTAAATCGCGTTAATTAGTAATATTTGATCACATTCAGAAATTATTCTTCGACTAGCTCTCAACTAACTTCGCATGTCTAAAAGTCGATGCTTAAATAGAACCATTCATTTGACTAAATCGAGTCTTCTTCGGGAGAAAGTTTTCAATGGAACAACAGTTAAAAAGAAATTAATTTACCCCAAGAGGGGATTAGTTACAGGTTCGCGGACAGACCCGTTACAACTTCCCATCATATAAACTTCACCCTTCGAAGAATTATTTTTCTTTAAAAGATAAATTTATTTTAGTATATATATATATATATATATATATATAAAAAGATCTACATCTATCGGAAAAGTTCCCTAGAGAGAATCATCTTAAGGTATCTCAACTTCGAAATGGCATTGTTCAAATGTCAATTATTCCTCCTCTGTTCTTCGAACCCAGCATTCAAAAATTCATCCCCAAATTCAAATTTAAAAAGAATTGCACCGAGAGTTAGAAACATTAGGGCAACCTCGCTCAATATTGTTCTTCCTTCCTCCGAAGATCAGAAAGAGGAGATATCCGCCGGTTCCCGAGTTTAATCTTTTAAAATGGAGGTTTTGAACCTCAGCGTGGTGTGATCAATCACTTAAGTTTGGGGAGTTTCTTATCTTAGAAATACCACAAAGCGAATTTTGTGTGCCTTTTTCTTCTTTTTTTACTTCCTGGCCCCTTAAACACTCATGTACTCGCGATTTTTCAAATACTCTCGAGTGTAATATTTTTGTTTTCCACTAGAAGAGGAAACACATTTAAGCGCCTTTTAAGGCCTTGAACTTGGGGCCTGAGCTATGAAACGATGGGCACTTCATCAAACGTTTACTTTAGCTTCGCTAAACTCCACCCCGGGGTCGCGTCGATTCCAGATCGTTCTACACAGCCAGCGTGTCGGTGTGACGTTTGAAAACATTAAGGTCTCTCTGTTGTGATGACCTTCAAAGGACGCTAGCTAAAAGGGAAATGTTTTTCTTTGAGGATGGATATTCTAATTGAAAAATACTACTTCAGTCTGGTCTTGTTCCCCTGATGTCGAGTTTTTAGGTTATGATTCCGAGTGATAATGTTTGAGGGTGGAGATTTCCTACTTTTGATCGATTGGTGCTGGAAGAATTTGAAATTCATCATTAATCTTCATTTTTTCGTGTACTGTATGAGAATCTTGCGTGCTTTATTGCAAATTACCCCTTGAGTGTAAAGTTTTTATTGCTTTAATATTGATTTTTTTAAAAAATCAGGAATGGTGTTTGTGTTACATTGAAAATTCTTGATGTGTTTTGAATTTTTTGATTGGAACTTTTTTTTTTATGAAACTATATTTATATAGTTTGGACTGTGTTTTATATTGCTTTTGGAAATCGGTATGACATGTGTGGTTTATTTTTTTTTGTTATATAACCTTCGAAGAACAGTAAATTTGTTTAAGGATTATAATTATTTGTGTATGGAATCTAAACTGGTTTGTTTAAGAGTGTGCAAATCTCTTTATGTTACAATCCATGCTTTTAATCTTTCTCTTTCATCTAAATTATTAATTTCTTACTGAAATTATATTGTTTTGTTCCAAATAATATTGTTTAATAGTTTTAAAATTGCATAAATAATATCGAATTGTGCAAGATATAATTTACTATCTTTAACAATATATGTGTAGGAAGGAGGATTCGATCTGGGTACCCTCCGTTCCGTACGCAAGTACTTTATTGACCATGCCAAAACGATCGTCTTCGCGTGATATATACTTGGTACTAGTTTTTATATAGATATCACACCGCCACATCCCCATGCCAGTGATTCGGCAAATACGCGAACGAATGATACCATATTCGTGCCGAGCATGTGAGCAGTTGCGTCACTTTGTGGGTTGCGTCATTCGTGCGTGACGGCTTGAGAATCGCCTTCTTTGTGTGTGTGATGGCTTTGAAAAGTAACGGTTTATTTGAGTCAATGTTTGATGGCTTGATTGCTTTTGCGGTGGATAGATGGCGCCACGATTGCGGCGCGTGAAGGGTGCTGTTCTTTTGCCTGACCAGGGTCACCAATGTAGGAAGGAGGATTCGATCCGAGTACCCTCCTTTCCGTACGCAAGTACTTATCGACCAAGCCAAAACGATTGTCTTCGCGTGATGTTTGGTACTAGTTTTTATATAGATATCACACCGCCCCACATATGTATATCTTTATAAAACCCTACTATCTTAGTTCTTAAAACTAAGAGTTTTGCTGTTATACTACTGTGGTCATCTTATTTTGGCCTCTATTGTCTTAATATATTTCTATTTATTACTTTTCTGTATTAAACTTATGTCAGTTTAGTGTATAATTATTGATATATATATATATGATGAGGAGTTATTCACAATGCAAAGAAACATCTTAATTAGCATGCAACTTTTATTGATGATTACATACACACATAAGAGTTCCTGGACAACAGCATTTCGGTATCCCATAAAGCAGACACGAAGACAAAAGCAGGCAAAAGCTTATTGCAACATTACGAAGACAAAAAAAACAAAGGGAGAGTTTCGGAGTCTTGGATATTTATATGAATTCACAATCCACGTGGTTTCCTCTTAGGGAGGTTATGATTGGTGGAAAGCTACTGTTCTATAGTTTCTGATGTAATTTTACTTTAAAAAACTGCAAGCTGTTAACTTTCAAGATACGATTACGATTAAATTCCGGTTATGCGGGTAAGCTAGTAAATATTCAAGCGCGAGTCCTGAAGGAGAGGACCAGCAAAAAGTTATTCAAGATGAAATTAAAGGGAATTATTACATGTATATAATAGAAAAAATTTCTCAGATATAAGAAATATGATCATACACATTCACCAACATTTTTCGATTGTTTGTCATTTAAAAGCATAAAATATTATATTATTTTTTAGCTTTACTTGTGATTGTACTAATTATTCGTTTTTTGGGACAGATTTTCCAATTCAATTTTTCATAATGTATTTTTAAGAAAATATCCGTTAAGAATTCGATAATTTGATTTGATTCTTTGTAATCCATTTATAGTTTCAGTTAATGCATTATTCTTCGTGTTTTAGTACGTATGTATCAAATTATATTTTTTTAATCAAATTTATTCAATAAAATATAAAAATTCAAATTTTTAGTTAATTTTGTTTATCTACTCTTGGAAATATATGTGTTTAACTGTAAGAAACTATTAGTATACTTTATAATGCTATCGGGTATAAAAATTTTCTGTAATTTTTTATTTTTAAACTGCGCCACTTGTGTGCGGTAACAAAATATGTATAACAATAATAACAAACGAAATAGTCTATATCTTATCGATTTTTGCATCAAATTATAATCATACGGAAATTTTAAAGGAAGTTCTAAACCATTGATTATCACATACAATAGCTATTCATAATCACAATGCCTGACTGTTAAATAACTTCCTTTTCATTTTTTAATGCAGTTTAAATTCATTGAAAAGCATTCGGATGTTTTCCTTTGTAATCCGACCACCCCTTCTGAACACGTCCACACATGGAACGTGTTGTAACAAGACCTCCCCCCTTTCTCTTATGCAAATCGCAACCCGGTATACAAGGTTTGTTTCGATGCATATACATGAGTTCGGGCTAGAATGGACTCTTCTTACACCATTCCGGGATAATATATCGCAAACTGTTCGTGATAATATGCAGTTCGGGTAAATTAAACAACACGTTTGGATGGGATGTACTCGTGTTTAGCTCGTTGCGTGGTTTTGTTAGTTTGGATCGGAATAGTTTGTGTGTGGGTTGTTTTGAGGAAAGGTTAGTTTGGGGGTGATTTTGTTTGCATTTCTTATTAGTATCGAATTCTTTTTTTATAAAAATTGTTCACTTAAGGAATCCGACTACGTTGGGAACCATGATTTCAAAAAAGCGCATAAATGTATAAATTTTCTAATTTATGTCACTTAGATTAAATACTTATAAAATAGTTTTAAGGACATTATGACAAAAAAATTTATTTAAATACATATTTTGGCAAAATTAACTTAGAATACTTTTCCAAATGTTTTCCTTTAGTAAAAATGCTTCTATTGTATTAATATTTTGCCTGTATATACTCAGACCTCTGTACAGAGCTCAACTATAATTTTGAAAATTCAATTTATTTTCAAGTTACAAACCATTTGAAATAATTATCGGCGTATTTTCTTAAAATTTCTCCTTCTGTTTTCGTAAAAACATGGATAAACCGACTTCCAAGTTATGCATTTCAAAAATTCCAGTTGACCTCTGTACAGATGTCGGAGCTGAATACAGGAAAATATTATTATAATAGAAGCATTTTTCACGAAAGGAGAACATTTGGAAAAGTATTCTAAATTAATTTTTGCAAAAAATTTATTTAAAAATTTTGTGCCCAATGTCCAAACAAATATATGTATTCTAATCTAAGTGACATTAAATATCATAAATATTATCCATTTACACGCTTTTGCAAAAACACGGTTCCGAACGTAGTCGGATACCTTAAGCTTCTTAAAACGAATTTGAAATTCAGTTGCAGCGCCATATAAGAATCATCATCAGCTCTTAAATCAAACTTTATGCAAAACAAGTAATATAAAAAAATTACAAGTCAATTCCTACTTAGGTCAACAAAGAAAATTTTTATTTTAGTTACTTTTTATTCAATAATTACAATTAATATAAATATGTATACACTTATGACAGAATCATAATATTAAGTGACGAAATAGAAAACGATTTTCCTTGCAATCTTTACTTTTCCTTTCTATATAGGGTGTTGGACTATTATTTTTGTTTGCTACTATTTATTCATTAATTAAATTTAAGTATTCCAATAAAATAGCATTGTAAAAAATCACATTCTCAGAAATCAGGCCATCCCAGGTGGAAATCGAACCCATGATATTTGGATTAGAAGTTCAACGCGCTATCCATTGCGCTACAGGGACATAACGAGCGATATTTCTTTTTATATATGGTGTTGGACTACTATTTTTGTTTGTTACTATTTATTCATTAATTTAATTTAATTGATGAATTAGTACTCGAAAAAATTGTATTAACATCAAGTGTCATCCACTAAAAGTTTATAAAAATGTATTTGAACTTGAGTGGATGAATAAAAAGTATTTTATTAACGATTGAAAATTTAAACAAGATATATATATATATATATATATCATAAAGGTAACTATTATCAGCAGATTAATGGATTGCCACAAGGTGGCCCTGCGAGCAACTGTCTTGCCAATTTATACTTACATTATTTTGAAAGTAGTTACATTAATATTTCTAAATTTTATATTTATCGTTATATAGATGATATAATCATTTTTGGCAAACAAGCCAATTTTATATCTAACATTAATTTTTATCCACAATATCTTAATTTAATACAGACAAATAATAACAACAATGAAGCAAATTTTCTTGACATACATGTCAAATTATATGAAAATGTAATAGTTTCTAATATTTATGATAAAAGAGAAGAATTTAATTTCAATATTATAAAAGTTCCTCATTGGGAGTAATGTACATGTTTCTATATTCAGAAATATTGTTATTAATTATATACAACGTAATAAATTTCTTGTGTCAAAAAATCAGACATTATAAATAACTATAAACATTTTACTAAATATTGCTTAAATCAGAAATACCCAATTAATTTTATTAATAGTTATATAAATAAAGCTATTCAAAATAGTTAGGATTAAAATTCTGAGATTGATAATAGTTTATTACTATAAACTTAAATATTTTATTGTTATAGTTATCTCCATAATCTAATATTAGATTAGAAATGACTTACTATTATTTTATTCATATTTACTCTGGTGTTATTATAGTTATGCTATAATAGGCAACTCATTAATTTTTATTTCCATTCTTTTTATTCTTTTGTTAAGTGCTACATTTCAGCCATTCTTTTGATTTAAATCTGTATTAGGGTATAGAATCTGGCAACAAATTGAATGTTTGCCCTCAGATTTAGCGCGGGCGTTGCATTTGTAAGTGCAATTTTTAGGTAAGCTACCTCTATCTGGTAATGGATTTAGATATTCCTATCCATTATTTCCTATTGGTTATTGCTCAGTGTTATTTACAAAAAGGGAAGGTTGGTGGCCAAAAACTATTCAACCCACTTTTATATAAATTATTTTTTTATATAATAGCTGTCCTAAGTCAGTAATGTTCATAACACTGCAGCATCCATTTTATATTTATAATCTCGATTACTCTTTTGTCCATTGTGTGATTTTCCTGCTGTCTATGTGTTTGTCGAATGTTATTGTTTGGATGTTATCTGTTATCTCTTGTTTGTAGAGAATTGGCCTATATATATATATATATATATTATTAGCATTCTTAAAGGGCCAGGCAAGAATTCAAATTTATCTATCTCTATATATAGAAATATTTTTTAACTATATTTATCGTAATTATGTACAGCAATAAATCTAATATACACTCATGAACAAAAAAACTAGCATACCAAGGAGGAGTCGTCAAAATAAAAAGAAATTTTACATACGTAATAACTACTTTGGAATAAGTAAATGATTAGAAAATCAAAGAAAAAGGGTTACTTATTTCAGAGAAAAAGGCAAAAGATTGAAGGATTTAATACCCTGCTGAACCCCATTTAGCGCGAATGCACGATGCAATAGGATCGGGCATTGAGGCATACAATTTCTGTATGATGACTTGAGACATTTCGTTCCTATTTACTGTAACCTTGCCTCTAGTTCGTTGAAACTCGTGGGGTGTCCAAATCGCCATTCCAAATGATCCCAAATATGCTCGATTGGTGACAAATTTGGGGATCGGGCAGGCAAAGGAAGGGAAGTAACAGTGCAGAGACAGTCTTGTGACACCCTTGCCATGTGAGGCCGAGCATTGTGTTGTTGAAAAATGGCTCATGGGAGCTGTTGCATGAGTGGCAACACATGTAGTTTCAAGATGTCATGGACATACCTCTGGGCTGTCATGGTGCCACGGATCAATACTAGGGATGACCATGTATTGTAGGCAATGACACCCCATATCATCACACCAGCTGTGGGAGTGGTGTGTCGCTGTAAAGCAAATACAGGATTGAGGCGTTCACCGGAGTCTCCACACGCGAACACGATTGTCATCACTGCTGAGATTGAATCTGGATTCGTCGCTAAAGACGACCTGGTTCCATTCCACTGCAGTCCAGTTTCCTCGTGCACGTCAGCACTCCAAACGGAGGCGTCGATGGGTGGGCGTCAAGGGCAGCACACGTAATGGGCGCTGCGATCCCAAATGTCCTTCAGCCAGGCGCCTTCGTATGGTTCGAGAAAACACAAGGGCCCTTAGTGAAGGTGCTATCTGTGCCTGGATGGCGGCCGATGAAGCAGTTGGCTGTACGCGTGCAGTTCTTACGATGAGGTGGTCTTCTCGACGACTGGTCTGTCGAGGGGTTCCTGAGCCGGGTCTTCGTGTAAAGGACATCTCTCGGATCCACTGGTCCTAACACCTCCTCACAACACAATCAGAGCGGCCTAATCAACGAGCTACTCGCCTAGCTGACCAGCTTCCATCATGCCAATGATTCTACTTCTCTCAAACTGCGACAGCTGCTCATATTGTCTTCCAAAACTGCGTAATGGCATGTCTACCTCAGCTCTTCCTTTGTAAACGATTCAGCACACTCGAACAAGCATTGGTTACCTGTTTTATACCCCACGGAGAACAAAGTTAAAACGCCCTCTACCGGCTATACGTAATGCGCAATCACGCTGCTTTTCTAATCATTTGCATATCTGCGTGACATGTACCTTTATACCAAGTTTCGTTACGATCCCGCAATTATTTCTTGTTCCACTAATTTTTTGTCCATAAGTGTATATGTAGACAGAGATCATTTTAACTAATTAATTTTTCAATTTTCATTTTTATCCAGTCCTTAATTTCAGAGAATTTCTGAAAGCACTTTTATGCGTCATACTTTACAGTTCTAAATAAACACAATTCATTCCATTTTTCTTGTTTCTTAACAATTGCGTGATGATTGGATCTATATAATTATAGTTTATAATTCAGTACTGGGCCCGCCCCTTAATTACCTCGATTTTTGACCATGGAATAAGGTCTTGAATATTTCTTGAATCAAAAGAACTCTAATGAAATTTTGGAATTTTTGCGCGAAAAGGCGTTAAAAATGTGAACAATTGGTCAAAATATTTTAACTCCTGTTTTGCTTTTTAATTATTGTTTTTATTTTTGTCACTAACATTGAATTAGAAGCATTCAAGAAACGCTCCTTCACAATTTCTTTATCACTAAACGGTTTCATATGACTACCAATAATATAACAATCTTTATAACTTGTTACCGCTGTGATATTACCACTGAAAAAACATTTTGTTGCTGTTGCAAAGATTTTTAAAGAAAGCCTATTTATGATATCTTGAAAGAGATATTCGAGAGAAAAAGTGTTTATTGAATGACTCTTTATTGGAAATTTTTTTAAATTCAGCCTTTCGTGATAAATCAAACAATTACTAATCCATGTTTGTTTTTCCTACAAAATAAACCCCGTATCTCTTGAAACGATGATTTTCTTGGGATTTTTTTCGCTTACAAATTAAAAGTTAATTAAAAATATGTTTCGCCCATAAAACTTCACTCTCTCTTTGTCTTTTATCATAACCGAAACCATTAAAAATAAAAAAAAATAAAACGCACCTCAATCGACAATAAAACAAAATTGATGTATTTGATTTTTGACACCAAATTTTTTCAATATATTATTCTTAAGGTATCCGACTACGTTCAAACGTGATTTTAAAAGCGTATAAATGGATAATATTTATGATATTTATGTCATTAGAAAAATTATAAAATTGTTTTTTAAAAATATTATTAAATAAAAAAAATTTTTTATGTATAATATTTTTTTACAAAAAATGAGCCCGAAGGAAATTTTCAAAATATTCTCCTTTTTGAAAAATGCTTCTATTATTAATAATATTTTTTCCTGTATATAGCTCAGACCTCTGTACAGAGGCAACTAAATTTTTGAAAAAATATAACAGAATTTGGGGGTTTTTCCATGTCTTACAAAACAGAGGGGGGAAATTTTTTAAAAAAAAAGCCGATATTTTTTTCAATTGTTCGTAACTCTGAAAATAATGTGAATTTTCAAAAAAACATAGTTGAGCCTCTATCGATGCGGCTATATACGGAAAAATTTTTATATATAACAGAAGCATTTTTTACAAAAAAAGGCATTTTTTAAAAGAGGTTATTCTGAGTTAATTTTTGGGGAAATATTGTATTTAAATAATTTTTTTTACAAATGTCCCCAAAATAATTTTATATTTATTCTAATTAAATGATTAAAATCATGAAATTTTCCATTTATGGCCTTTTAAAATCATGGTTGAACTATGGATTCCTTTAAAAAAATAATTTTCAAAGCAATGGGCACTGACCGGGGCACTTAAAAAAAGGGTCTGGGGGGTTATATCGCTGTTCTAAATTGTTAGATATACTACATTTTTAAATGTTTTCTTATTACCGTAAAATCTGTTGCATGACGCACACCGGTGTATAAAGCACAGCTATACTTTTCAAACTGAATCTTTTTAATTTTTCGATATATTCGTCGTATAACGCACACCCCCTTTTTATGAAAGAACCTGGAAAATACTTGTGCAATGTTATTATGTTTTGAAGTAATTTATTCCGGATATTCTCTTAGAATTTGGAAAAAATAGTATACTTCTTGAATTATACAGCCGTTTAAGTTCATTAGGAAAATGACATTTCTTTTAAAGAAACAATCCCTCGGATCTAAGTACAAGTCTAATTTTTATGCTTTTTTTCTTTTTATTATTATTAGAAGCTATCTTTTTTTATTTTCAGGCGTAAAACCCGGCCTAAATTTTGACCTTATTTTTGTGTTAAAAGTGCGCGTTATACGCCGAATTCTATGGTATGTCAGGTTTAATTTCATTCTCCATGTTTCAATCATCCACTCACCGACTATTTCTGGATTTAAAAAGATAAGAGCGTTACGCATGTAAGTATCAGATTTCTTCGTAAAAAAAGTTGCGCATTATTCGGCGAATATACCTAAAAATGAACAGTTAGAAATTATAGGTGCGCGTTATACGGCCGAATGTACGGTGTCTTTAAAAAGTGTAAAATTGTTTCTCAAAACCAATTTGGAACGTGCAATAATAATCCTAATTAAAAATTCTGTACAATGATATACAAGTAAAAGAAAAGTGGCAACGTATATCAGATTTTTAATTCGGTCTCGTCAAAATAATTCTTTCGAGGAAAGACTCATACTAAAATTTATATAAGTACAGCCATCTCAATACTTTATACCGGGTGTTTCAAAAGTCACGCACATCCACAGGGTAATCCTTGTTGCTTAAAAACCAAAATAGTTGGTTGAGATTTCTTTCACTAGATGGCAGCGAGGACCCCTTTATAAGAAGTTTTGAACGTATCAGGCATCAGTTTCAAAATACTTGTCAGTTGTAGTCAGTTGAGCACAACGGAAGGTGCATGATGTTTTCCCAAGAGCAAACAGCCATCGTTAAAATTTATTTCGCTATAAAATCTCATTCCCGTGTGATAAATGCATTTCATCAGAAATATCCAGGTGAAACAGCACCAAATGCATCAATGATAACACTTTTAGTGCAATGGTTACGTGACACAGGATCGGTTGCAGATAGGAAGCGATCGGGTAGAGCGCTCATAATGAAAACGAAAGTGGCAGATGCGTTTTACAAAGAAGTCCATTAGAAAGACCGTCCGTCTACATAAACATCATTACAGAATTCATATCCTTGCTAAAAGTGATGAAAGGTACGCTTGGTTGCAGCAAAAAGGGCGCAATATATCACACATCACGGGGCAGTACGGAAGTTTTAACTGAATTTTTCGAAGATCGTGTCATCGAAGGACTTTGGCCAACTCGTTTACCGGACTTGTCAATTCAGGATTTTTTTTGGAGAGATCTGAAAAATGTCACCTACAGAAATAATCCCCATACGTTTGATGAACTTAAGAGTAACATCCTTTATGCTATATCGGACATTAATTCTCATGCTTTTCGTAAAATGTCAATGAATCTGGTAAAAAGAATTCGATTGTGTGTCCAGGAAAACGGACATCATTTTGAACATTTACTGTTATTTTACCAAATCTGGCACCTGCCAATAAAGATAACCGTTCAACCGTTGTTTGTTCTTTATTCTGTTTGTTAGCATAATTCATCTGTCTTTTAAACTCAGCCACAAAGGTTGATGTGCGCGACTTTTGAAACACCCGGTACTAGACCCTCGTAGTTGATTTGTATTTCACAAATTTTTCCTGTTGAAACTTATTTAAGGTTTTCTTTGATTTTATTATAAGTTTATATAAGTACTACCTTCTTACACAAAACGTAATATTTAAGTAGGAGAGCTTATATGGGGTGAATCGAAGTGATATTAAGAGAGGCGGATACTAAAAGGAATTACTGTTAATCAGGCAGCATTTTGATGGCTTTTTCCATTGATTCCAACTTTCCTTTCAAAAAGGAAGACATTCTAAAGGTTTATTAATGTAAGAATACAGTAGATTATGTAAGGTTCGTTACATATTCCAACTGGTCTGTGTCCCTATTAATTTTGTCCTATAAATAGTGTGTTCGATTATAATATGTTCGCTTGCGTAAATCTTCCAACCATAAGCTATAGTTGTTTGATTCTTGAATTTATTTTGGTTATATTTATATTATGACGAAGTCTAAATTCTGTTCTTTGGCTTTGAGTCTAGATCTTTCAGGAATGGATTCCTTGGAATTATCAACATCTACTTCGGTGAGATAGCTACAAACTATTTATGAAAACTGTTAAAAGCAGAGACGTTTTAAAGCATGGGTCAACTGGGAAAGTCCAAGGGCCTCGGCTTCAGGGGAAGAAGGATTGTCCCGTTCTTGACTTGGCCTGAATAAAATCATAATAATTGAATCATCAAATTTTTTTCCCCCAGACATTTTAAAAAAATTTTTCGAACGTATCCCCGAAAACGGGGCAAGACGTATTTTTTGTCATCCCCATCGCCCCTATCAGGCCTAGATCTATCACCATAAACCATCGCTTTTTATTTAGTTAAAACAGTGCTTCTCAAACTTTCAATATTCGCGATCCAATATTCAATCATATAATTTCATCGGCCCCCCTCCCCTTCTTACAATAACAATGTACTGAACTCAATAATACTATACTTTGACGCTAAACCAAAAGCGACTATATTTCAAAAAATTCACCGGCATTTATAAAACCTTTCACCCAAAACGTTTTGCCCGTATATATACGTTTTTTCCAAGTACGATCTTGCCCGGGCACTTCTACCCAAAAAATTTTCCCAAGGCTTTGGAATGCAAAAAAAGGGCCTTGATGCGTTTGGGGTTTTAAACTTATATCGAGGATTTCCTTACATATTCCTTTTCATCCCCCCCCCCCAATACGTAACAAAAGCGTACCTACAGGGAAAAAACGATGGCATTGGGGGCGAATCTTTAATTTTTTCAGCAGCAGCAGCACCACGAAAACATTCATTTTTTTTGGAATACATTCATCATGTGTCGGACAAAGAAACCGAGTATAGGCCAAAAAAATTTTTTTTGCTGTTTAAACATAGGAAAAAAAAGTTCCCATTTATGGGATTTTTAAACCCCAAATATACCCCAGGCAAGAAAAATTCACACCCTCTCCTCTCCTTATTTTTTTTTATTTTCAGTTGTGAAAATATATTGGCAAAAAACATAAACGTGTACTCAATAAAGGGGGAAATAATTTTTTTAAAAATTATGTTAGAGTGTTTTGGGAAAAGTTTCAATTGCTCCAGTAAGGCACATGTTAGCTATTAAGATATTCTCTTACAAGTAATCACCAGTAAATCTGTCTAAATTTAAAATCTGATCCTTTTAACGAGGAATCGCGGATGAATCTGTAAAAATATAAGTTCCTTTTATTTTTTAATGCGAAATGAAATGAGATGCATTTCAATTGGGGTATTTGGGAAATTTATATTTTAGGGGGGAAAAATATAGAAAAAATTTGAATTTTAAGAAAACACATAGTTATTCCCCAAAAAAGGCAAAACACCCCCTTCTCTCTCCACCCCATACCACAAAAAATAGTTAAAAAAATAAGATCATGTTAATCTTCTAAAAATTTTTTAAATAAGGTGTTCACATCAAAAAAGAATTTTTTAAAAAAAATTTCCCAAAAAGTTAAAAGTTTTGTTTTGTGATTCTAGAATCAAAAAGGCGTTTCCCTATTTGAAACTCAAGCATATTTTTTCCACCCCTTTTTTTTCTCGTATGTTCCATCTCAGTTGACAGAAACACCGTCTGGTAGACCTTCGAATACAGGCCTACTGGAACAGAGCGGAAAGCACCGACATCAAAACAGGTTTACTTCAATCTTAAATAAGATTACCGGTGCACTGTAGTATTGGAAATTTGATGTAAGTCAGGGAAACTTTTTTTTTTGGGCATAAAAATTTTAAAAAAAAATACTGTGAAAGAAGCACCAAACGCAAATATATATATATATTGCAAGATTTCATTATCCTAAAGATTGTGGCCCTCATTTTGCTATGCCCAAAAATTAAAAAAAAGTGTCGGAGAGGGCTCAAATTGCAAAAATCTTGGATTCCATGGAGGATGCCTACGGTTCACATTAATAACACAGCGATTAATTTAAAGATTCGGGCCCGAAATTTTAGAAATAACTTTTATCTTTATTCGGGGTTTCAAACCGTTTAAAAAAGGGGAAAAAGGAAAAAAATTCGTAATAGATTGTCCAAATTGCATGATTTCGAGTTTGCATTTTGTGTATAACAATTAACAGATCAAATACAAAACTGGATGTAAAGCCGATTATGTGTAATAGTTTGCATTTCTCCCTTAAAAGCTTTTGACTTAGTTTGATAATGACTGGAAAAAGAATTTTCAGAATTTTTTAGACTCGTATTCTTTAAAGTTTGGGGAAAAACTTTGAAATAAAAAAAAAATCAATTCAAAAGAATTTTTATTAAAAAAATTTTAAATTTTGATTAAAATTGTTGGTATTTACCATAAATTTTTCTATGGGTTTTTTTTTCTAATTATTTCGATTTTTTAAAAAATGTATAAACTTTATCAATTTATTCTTTTTTAAATATGACTAAATTATTCCATTTGAAATTTTTAAAACTTTTATGCATTATTTTGTTATTTAAAAGTGATGATTTAAAAATATTTGGTAAAATTTCTTTAAAATAGTGTGATTATAAATTTTCAAAATTTAAAATTTTTGGCACGATTATACTCGACCAATTTTAAAATTTAAAAAAGTCTAAATACCGCAATATCGAAAAGGGAAAACCCCCACCTCATGTCAAAACGGAAAATTAAAGATACTATTTTGGCGAATTTTTAAATTCGGTTTTGGGGATTCCAAAATTTTCGGATGAACTGTAATTTCATAACCCTTGCCCCTTTTTGCTGTGCGGAATTGAACTTAAATTTTTAATATTAGGTTTTAAAAATTTTAAAATAAAATTTAAACATTTTAAGAAAATTTTACGAATCTTTTATCTTTTTAAAAAAGTTTAAATTTCGGTACAAATTTTTTTTAGAGCGAAAAATGGAGCACGTTAAAATACGTTTTTTTGAAGTTTTTATCAATAAACGTTTTTCCAATTTTAAAAAAATTTTAATTACTTATATCTAAATTTCTTGGGACTGTGTAGATTTTCATTTTTTAAAAAAAAACGTAGCTTATGATAAAGTGTGGTTTCTCAGTTTGGGTCATGTAATTTTAATAAAAAATAGACATTCTGTTTTTAAAAAGAATTGTCCTTAAATTTTAAATGAGTTAAAAACTAAAGGAAGAGTTTTTTCAGGTGTAAATTGCTTTTTGTTTTTTTTAAAATTAAAAATGATCGCTAATTGCTTCATGTTACCTTCAATTTTCAAATTTTCAAAACTTGGTTAGAACCCCCAAGGGGAAAAAACCAATTTAAAATGCAAAAAAAAATTTTTTAAATTTTTTTCGAAAAAGTTCGAAAATTAACATGGTTATTAAAAATTAACTTTTGTGCTATAAAACAGAAAGGTTAAACAAGTATTACCCCGGGGAAGTAACTAAAGTTTTTGAAATTTGTTGTGTGTAGTTCTGACATACAGAAGTGAAGTAAGCTACAGTGGGCGTATCATGTGACTAATCAATCAAAATGGCGGTGTTCGAAGATGCTTTTTGGGTGCTAGAATCTAGCAAAATGGAATCCACAATTGCTAGTGCAACAGAATTTTTGATCAATATTCGGAAAAGAGCCTCCAACCAGAAAACCTATCTAACAATGGTATGAAAAATTTAAAACTATTGGCTGTTTGTTCAATAGTAAAAGTACCTGGACGAAGCTAAAACAGCGTATCACAGCCGCTGTGTATGTAGTTGATATCTTAACACACGTTTGGGCTGAAAGGAATTATAGACTCGATGTGTGTCGTGGGACTAAAGGTTCACGTTTATAATATATATATATATATGACTGTCTCAAACAAAACTTAAAATAGTCCCATATAATTACTGTTACTGGTTACATTCAATATCTTACATTGTTCTTTGTTTATAGTGCATCGAAACTGTATACTTCTTTATTAATCTTCTTCAATGGCTCGGCAGCCCTAAGTGGACCCTGGCCTTCACCAGAAGTTTTCTCCAGGCATCTCTACTTTTGGCAACCGTTTTCTTTAATTAACCGTTAATTTTTGGCCTTTAACGGGGGCCTGCCCCTAGGTCTATTTACTATGGGATTTGCCAGAAAGATTTTCTTGTAGCAACGATCTTCATTCATTCTAGCAGATGACCAACCTACTTAAGTCTCTATAATTTGACAAATTTTACAATATAAGGTTGTTTGTAAATTTTGTAAAGTTCTAAATTAGATCTTCTTCTTCATGATTCATTCACTTGGATCCCTCAAAGAATGCAGCACAAGATCTTCCTCTCGAAAATTCCCAAAGCTTCCTCATCACGTAAAATCAATGGTCAAGTCTCTTATAAGTCAAGACAGATCTTATAAGACTTTTGTAAAGAAGCAATTTAGTTCTTAATTTGAGAAAGCTGGACTTTAAGTAACTTTTCAAGGCATAAAAACATCTATTTGCAGCAATGGTTCTTTTATAAATTTCTGGGGTCTTCTATTTATCTCAGTTCCCAAAAAAGTAAAAAAAAAACTTGTTAACTTTTTCAAATTTATAATTGCTAATTACTATGTGTCTTTTTGAATCATCCTGTATAAATATAAGAAGCCAGTATTTATTCAAATTTACCTTTTGCCTTAAAATATAGAAACACATTTTTTTTCAGTGAGATGTGAACCAATGAAATGGTTATCTTCATAAAAATACAAATAATAATACTATTTTCGGTATAAAATTAAGAAATTTTTTGTTACGTAATTTCATATGTCGGGATCATAAATAAAAGAAAACTAAACTGTTGGTTAGATGTACAACTCTTTTATGCTCCATTTTGATAAGTTGTTTTAGGAAGTGGCGAGATTCAATTCCTATTTAAATATACATTAATGCCGCACATGCAATAGAACCAGTTTCCACCTCGCAACGCTTGTCAGTACTTATACTTTACGTACCTATTTAAAAAATTATTCTAAAATTTTAATTTTCCTTTTATTTATAAAACTTAAAAATTATTATTAATTTATTTTAACTTTCATCATAGTAATGGAAATGGGTTGCAAATATTTTACCTTGTATTAAAACTTTTGCTGACCCCATAACGTTGTGCAAGCATCCCCATATTAATTTTAAATTTCCGCGGAGCCCTTCAGCAATCACAAGGCCCCATAGAAGTCCTGTGAGAACCACTTTGGGAGCCTATGCTCTAGTACTTGATTCGAATAAATTAAAATTAATATCTTATTGGAATCCTCGTTGTATTGCGCTTTTTAGATTAAACTTTGAATTTTAATTTGTTTCGTCTAGCTTTATTGCTTTACTTTCATAATAGAACTCTTCAAGGGATATTTTTACTTCAAATATAATTACTTGCGCTATATTTGACACTAATAAATTTATGAATGTGTATTTGCGTTATGATATATAGTTTCCATTAGGTTTCAGATGACAGCATAAAAAACAGACGTGAGTAAAATGAACTCTTCTCTGCTTGCTCGGACTTGTGATTAATACACCAAAGTGTCATGCTTCACCTCCCGTGACGTGCTCATTGTTGTATGTTGATGAACAGTACAGCAATTTGTGTTTCTTTGACATCAATTAAGTCGTTATTGAATTGAAGGAAGTCTATAAAAAAACCTGCCTGTTTCCAAGTCGTTGTCTGAATTATTCATTTTGGAAAATTTGGTTTACAGAATTGTGTACAATGCAAGTGAATAATTTGTTAAGTGTATTAAGTTTGACTTAAATGAATATCTTTATAGTACTATAAGTTACGGACCTAAAATTTAGAACCTCTGCCATTCCTGGTTCGAACGGCATCTGGATGTTATCTGATAGTCGTAGTGCCATCCAACATCTTTCTAACTGGCATAAGGAGGGTGATAACACTGGAGTGGCTATTTTGGGAAACTAAAACGTCTTTCATCTTCTCGCGAGATACATCTACATTGGGTTCCTTCGCAGTTAACATCACGGGCAATGAATTGCTGACGCCCTAGCAAAGGTAGATGCACAACTCAACCCACTAGAAGAAGAAGAACTCGGCCTCTTCACTTATTCAGAGCTGCACTCCACCTACATCAATAACAAGCAATCAACTATTCCTCCTGCTCATCACTGGAATGAGGCTAAACGCCATCGTGGTTCTCTTTCCCTTCAATGCAGCAGGCAGTAACAAACTATTCTAACTCGTTTCCGGAGTGGCACCTCCAAACTTTGACTTTTAAGGATTGTTTCCATCTTTAAAAGTCAAAGTTTAGAGGTCTTCCGACGTGTTAGATGTTCTGTAGATGTCAGACATCTACAGAACACATTCTACTTTCCTGGGGCTCACAAAATATTTTCTATGAAGACCACTCTTATTGGTGGATTTTTTGAGGTGGTAAAATCATGAACTTGGTCTAGCTTGGCTAGATATGGAGATGAGCAACAACACAACAAACTTCTGTCAAATGTCGAGGTTGGTTTTTCCAATTGTTCATATTTCGCTATGTCAGAACATCTAAGGTCATTTTCTTTTGATATACAGCGTCTAGATGTTCCACGCGACATTTGGTGGCTCAGTGACAAGCCTGGTGGTTCTTAACAATGGCAAGAGTGTTTATTTGAATCCCCTAACCTAGTGGCCCAGCTTACGCTATGCACGAAGAGACTGGGGTGAAAAGGCATCTGTCATTAAATATTCATTATATGCTAGTCATTAAATGCATTTATTCCCGATTTTTGTTCTCTGCAATTTGTGGGAGAAGGGTTCATTGCATACCCCCTTCCTAGAGAAGAACGTCGTTTTTTCTCGACTTTCTGAGTAATACAAAGAAAAGATCGTTTTCCAGCGATTACTGCAATTGATATAGATCCCAAAAAATTAGTCTCGTTGGAACGTTTTTTTAAAATTTAATTTTATTTTATTTCGTTATTTTTTATTGACATTTGGGGCAGTCTGTGGGGTTTAGTTGATACGTGCGCCATAGCTAGCTGAATCACTTGTAGCTATTTATCATAATTTATCTGAAATGTCTTAGACTATCAAAGGAATGCATAATCAGCCACTAACGTTAAGCTGCGCCACCATCTAGTGTTCAATATTAGTATATTATCTCATTGGTGGCATGATGTTAGTGACGAATTATTCATGGTGACCCAGAAGTTAGCTTTGGGGGCAGGGCAATTTGAACTGCCCTCTTACGGGTCCGGAGACCCCTCTCGCATTAGATGACTGGGGCAAAAAGGAATACCTCTTCTGGCCAATTATTAGGCGCTTTTATTCCTGTCCTTTGATAATTGCGAGTTGTAGAAGAAGAGATCACCGCAGTGGACTTGGAATTCGAGCCCCAAACTCATTTGAAATATCACCAGCTATTAAACTCGCGATCCGTAACCATTAGGTAACGCAGGTCCTCTGAATGTACTCATTTGATTGGAATGTTAATTATAGTTGATTTCTTCTTTAGCTCAGCGTAACGGGATCTTTATATAATATATCAGTGCAATTCATATACAAATTTTTTATACTAAAAGTGAGTTTTTAAAACTTTTTTATAATTTCTTTTACTAGTTCATTATAACATTTATTATATGTATATATGTATACCAAAGTGGTAGTATTTAGTTATATCGTAAACGGTAGTGAAGCGAATTAAAAACAGTTTAATTGATATAATCTTACAAAATATGATTTGCATTAAAGCAATTTATTTCTGATTTTTTTGTGAAAATGTATATTTATTCGTATATCTCAGTTTGAAAGTGCTCTGAGTATTTCATAAAAATTTTAGCTTTACTTTTTGTAGCTTTTCACAAAAAAATTGTACACTTTAAAATGCTTTTTTTATGTTTGGATAAGTTTTTTATTTCATATTTTCTTTATGAACAGTCTCATTCAGTATTAATTTAAACTCTATTTCTAACTCTTCTTCTTTCTAATAACACTTTTACCTGACCATTTGTTAAAAAGATAAATGTAGAAGAAAAATATAAACAGTTGTTTCCTGGTACTAAAGGAAAATAAATTCCCTTTCATCTCTAAATTGCTTTCAATAATTATCATTTTCATATAATAAATACATATTTCTTTTTTCCTTTCTAAAAACAATTTTTATTCTATATTTTATTTTAAAACTTGTTGTAAACCAAGCCCATCATGACTTCAGGATAAGTTCCTCTAGCAAAGGCAGAGCTTCTATTGTGTCGGAAGCATTTGTGCAATTTCAAAATCAATTTTTCGAACTAAACCATTCATTAAACATATTTACCATTCTCCCTCTTCATTTCCACCCAAATCAAACCACTCAGTCTCGATACTTATTGAAAATTCGTTTGTCCGTGCTCAGCGCTTAAATCTTCTCTTTGGGTATGAATTAAACTTAAGTAGAACCTGGTATTAACGACCTATTGCATCTTATTAAATTCTCTAATCAATCACTCGGCGAGATTAGATAAGCGGAAGCATTCTAGGTGAAGTTCCTCCACCGTCATTCGTTGTCATGTAATAAACTAACATTAATTCGCGATAGTCTTCTGCTTTCTTCATTAAATATGCATTCTTATCCAAAATCATTTGTTGCTCAAGAAATTACTTCATTTACAGGATGATTGAGGAACTTGCATAGTTTGAAAGGTCTGCTGTGTTCAAAGCTGGATCGCATGTTTACCCTGCGTAGAAGGCTCCCATTCCTGTTTCGTTTTTTATTGCTGACGAAATTACTTCATTTGTGTGTAGAATTGTAGATGAACGTGTGCAGAGTTTGGAAAATGTGAAGTTATTGATGTGCTGTGTTTAAAAATAATTGCCATTGTGGGAATTTATTTATAGATTAATTTGTGTATAACACACATTATTGACTTGGGGATATTACTCATCATGTTCTTAAATTAAAAAGTCATAGAAATAAAACAGTATACATTCAGGGACGTCTTAAGGTATCCGACTACGTTCGACACCGTGATTTTGCAAAAGCGTATAAATGGATAATATTTATGATATTTAGTATCATTATATTAGAAAATGTATATTAAATTGTTTTTAGAATATTATTACAATAAAAAATTATTTAGGTACAGTATTTTGACAAAAAATGAACATAGAATGACCCAATTTCAAAATATTTTCTTTTTGTGAAAAATGCTTCGATTATAAAAATATTTTGCCTGTATAAAGCTCAGACCTCTGTACAAAGGCTCAACTAGAATTTTTGAAATATATAACTTAGAAGTGGGTTTATCCATGTTTTACGACAACAGAGGGGAGCAATTTTAAGAAAAAAACTCCGATAATTATTTCAATGGGTTGTAACTCAGAAAATAATGTGAATTTTTTAAAAATCTTAGTTGAGCCTCTGTACAGAGCTCTGGGCTATATACAGGCAAAATATTATTATAATAGAAGCATTTTTAACAAAAGGAGAACATTTGGAAAAAAGATTATTCTAAGTTAATTTTTTGCCAAAATAGTGTATTTAAATAATTTTTTTTGTCATAATGTCCTTATAAAACAATTTTATACATGTATTCTAATCTAAGTGACATTAAATATCATAAATATTATCCATTTACACGCTTTTTCAAAATCACGGTTCCGAACGTAGTCGGATACCTTAAGGCATAGGACAACTGAGCCGGTGACCAAGGACTCGTCTCATGCTCGACTCAGCCTTGAGAAGATCATAATTCGAATAATTTCAATGGTTACACGTTATTTCTGGTTGTATTCCCCGAAAGACTCGGAATTTCTAAAGACATGCCAACTGGCTTCACATGTGATATGACCGTCGTCCATGTATAGGGCTAGGCCTAGCACCATACACCATCATTACTCATTTAGTCAAAACACGGCATTCGGTAGAGCCAGTTTGTGCAATTGTAAGTCATGAACATTTATTTGTTTTGGGTTATTGTTTGTACAAAGGTCCAGTGGGCAAGTTATATTGTCTCGCTCTTACAAGTCCGGGTTCAATTCCCGGGCTGGGCAATGTCGGCTCAGTCTTTCATCCCTACTGAAATGCTTCGATAAATGAGTACTAAGCTTGCTTGAGGACTTAAAACATTGGGGTTCTCGCTTCAGTCTGACCAACTGATCGGGACATCTGTTCATGCACCTCAGCATCCAATGGTCACATTTGCTGAGATAGGCACAGTAGGCCCTGGCCCTCATAGGCTGTTACGCCACTCAGTTTGAGTTTGAGAGTTTATTGTCTTACGAGTATTTGACAATGTATGTTATGTCCTGTCTACTTTCAAAGGTCATAGGTGGGGCCTACATTTGAACGGAGACCCAGGGCCAGAAGAAGTTTTAAGATGACCCTACATGCATTCACGTGTAATTTTTAAAATTATGTGTTGTTGTTACTTATCTCACACGATCGACAGTAACATTAGATCAAGGCCCACGAAAATTTATCGTGACAAGGGGTGCTAGAATAGTCAGTCATTTTGCCCTCAGCTTTGAGTACCATGCAGGTGACAATACGATTTTACTCCGTACGAGGAAATGAAGATGAAGTATGAATAAATAAACGAACTATAGAGCAGAGGTTCCCCAACTTTTTGTCTCCTAGAACCCTTGCCATATTTTTCGTTTTGGGATAGAACCCTCTGCTTACCTAATATTGAAATTTTTGCAAATTAATCATCTTAATGTCTTTTTGACAGCTGTGTGTGGTGGTGGTGGGGGTAGACTGCTTACTTTAAAAGATTTAAATTTCTAACTGTAGTGAAGTATAGTGTTTAAAATTTATGAAACGCACGTTAATTAAAATTATAATTTGATTAATACATGAAATTACGGATTAACAAACCAATGTTTATAATGGGAGAGCTGAATATGGTGCTTCAATAATAAATTTTCAACTTTTTGCATCATTGTTGTCAGGTTTAACCCTAAATCTCTTTGGTTAGTTGTGTGAGTCCAGTCTTTTTCTTCCTTTCTTCTTTCTTTATTTTGAAAATTAGCAACTGCGCTGAAACTCCTTCTCACTAGGAAAAGCAAATAAAAACGTTCTCAGAATACTCCACAATTTGATATGAACAACAGGTATGTCTTTTTCTCTCAGCCAATTTTTTTTTCCAAAACTACCGACATCCATTTCTAAACTTTTTTTTAGATCTTCTTTACTGCCTATTCCGATCAATTTCCCTTGTAATACATTTTTTAAAAAAAAATTCAATGTGATCATATGAATTCATTGCCTACTGTGGTAATTACCATTGTCAAAGCATTCTTAAGCCTAGTTTCAAAATCTGAATAAAATTTAAATGCTGAACATATATTAAAACGCATTTTCCTGACAGATTGTTTGTGACCAATCGAGAAACTGGGAAAATTCGTGATGTCTAATATTATACTGCTTTAGCTTAATTCTGGCTGAAATAATGGTTCTTGTTTCTAGTCCGATCTACGTTGAACCGTATTTAAAAAGCGGCATAAATGGATATCGTCAATGAATATTTTATTCAGATTTGAAGAATACATTACTAGAATTGTTTTAAGGACTTTTGAGAAAAATATTTAAATACAATATTTTGCAAAATAACTTAGAATAATCTTTTTTCCAAATGTTCTCCTTTTGTGAAAAATGTTCTATTATAATAATATTTTGCCTGCATGTAGCTCAGACCTCTCTACAGAGACTCAACTAGAATTTTTGAAAAATTCACATTATTTTCAGAGTTACCACCAATTTAAAAAATTATTGGCGTTTTTTCTTAAAATTGCTCCCCTCTGTTGTCGTAAAATATGGATAAACCCACCTCTAAGTTATATATTTCAAAAATTCTAGTTGAGCCTCTGTACAGAGGTCTGAGCTACATACAGGCAAAATATTATTATAATAGAAGCCTTTTTCACAAAAGGAGAACATTTTGTAAAAAGGTTATTCTGAGTTTTTTGCCGAAATATTGCATTTAAATAATTTTTTTTGTCAAAATGTTCTTAAAATTTTTTTATTCATGTATTCTAATCTAAGTGACACTAAATATCGTGAAAATTATCCATTTATGCGCTTTTTTAAAATCACGGTTCCGAACGTAGTCGGATACCTTAATAAAATTAATGCCGTCATCTTATAAATGCAAATTAACCTCATTAAGTTTAGTAAATAAATCTGTGAAATAGATAAAATCTGGTTTCTATTTGATTAAATTTTCTTTAAAAATTTAAAGTCACGATCTGGTTTCCATTTACACTACATGCCCCCCCAGATTATGTTTTCACTGACATGGACCCCTTGCAGGTCGTCATAGACCCATGTGGGTCGACATAGACCACTTTAGGTAATCACTACTATAGAGCGAATAAAAGAAGGAAGGCATGTATTTTGATGAAACAAAATGTCCAAAAATATTCATTCTGTAAATTTAAGTTAAAAATCATGTTATTTTGGAATTATGAAATTAAATGAAACTACTAATTAAAGAGAGAAATCAATATTTCAAAATCACATTCACTATAACATTTGAAACAAATAATTATACTGGGAATGTAACTATGTAAAACTTTTAAATGTTAATGTTTATGAAAGATATCTTTAAACATAAGATTTCTTATTGTATTATTCTGATTGGATGTTAGAATAACATCGAATTCCCATAATTATAGGAAATTTTATTTGTATAACTATTCTTTGGAAATTCGATTGTTTGAATATAATTCTATGCGATTCGTTTAATTTACAAAACAATATCAATTTTTTGTGCATTATTGAGTATTTATAACTGTTATGTTTATGTACCGCTTACATCAGTACTACTTTAATTACGAGCTGTACTGTTCTCTATTTTTTATGCTTGTTTTAGAACTTACGTATAATTTTCATCATTATTCTACAAAAAAATCACGAATAATAAAAAAATAGTAAGAATTTTGAATGTTTTACATTCTTTGACAAAAATATCGCTTCACCATATATTGTTTAATGATATATGCGAAAAAACACTTTGATTTTATACTGTTTCTTTTTCTCTTTGTGTATATTTTAATAAAACGGCAAGAAAAAAAAGAAGTATTCTAACGAATTTCCTTCTAACATTCGGAATTTTCAAACGTCGAAGAAATTGTACAAAAAAAGTAAAACCAAAATACGCCTTTCATTGAGTTCCGATCATAAAAAACGTGAGGAAAATAAAATAATCTGATTGGTCAGTTCATCGATTTAAAGTGAAAGTGCAATTTATAAGATCAAATAACAATCAAAGTCTCAGAATGAAACACAGAATAAAATTCACACTCATTTAGAATTGTGACGTCACATTGTAATAGAGTTAGTCTGCTTATCAAGTCACTTTCGTATAACTACAGGATCGATATTTCAAATAAAAGAATTTTGATTTAGTTAAGGTATCCAACTACCCTTAAATCGGGAATTGTTTCATAAATTGACAAAAAATTTTTATAACTTTATTTTATATGCTGTCTTATTAGCTTTATAAAAATACCAAGTTTTTTATTTTCCATTCACTAGAACAAAAACTACAAGTGTTTTAATAAAAGCAGATGCCATAACTTTAAACAAGATGTCAAACTTTAAAATGCGTTTTACTCGAAATGTGTTTTTTTTGAGAATTCTCAAACGGGAACAGTGATTGCTCAAAAAGTTTTGAAAATATTTAAATGAAAATTTTTGGTATATTTTGTATAATAGTAGAAGTGTTTTAACCTTCACATTTATCAATCAATGTTTTTTACAAAATTTATAGTCCCTTATATGAATATAATCACTATTTTTTAAAGCAATTTCGTGTAATAACTATGGTAAAGTACTCTAGTTTTTGTAAAAATTAAAATATTTCATCCTAAAGGGCATTTCAAAACTGAATATCAAAATAATACATCAAAATTGAAAAATTGAGAATTTGTTCATAAACTCTTTGTACAGAGTGGGACCCCTTTATGTAACTTTTTGTAAAATTTACTAATTTTTTCTATTTTAGTAATAATAATTTCTTTTTCTCTTTTTCAATTTTAGAATTTTTTTAAATGTTCTAAATAACCTAAACCTCAAAAAATCTCCATTTCTCCATTTTTTTAAAAAAAAAACAACTATATTTTTACAACTGAAAGTTCCATGTTAAAAATAAATATATTAATATTTAACGTTTAAAATGTGAAATGAAATATGTAAAATTGTTAAGTTTAATGTAACGTAAACTGAAACGTTCTGAATGATGTAAAAGAATGGTTACAAGTTTCAATCAGTATTACATGTCTGTAATTTCGGTTGTGTTTTTAAAAAGAAGATATCCAATCTCATAAATTTAAAACCTCTGCGATGGTCGTATGATATCTCCTCCAATCGATGATAAAATTACCTTGACTTTCTCGCAGTTAGACGAGAAGACCTAATTTCAAGTAGAGAAAAATAATAGGTATATGCGGAACGGGAGAAAGATTGGTGATAAGAAAAGTTGTGTTCCTCAGTTTCAGAATTCGAAATCTGATTATTGCGGATAGCTTTTTTTACAATTTTTTTCCCTGGGAATATTTTTTCTGATTAGACTGAAAAAAAAATCGTAGTAATGTTCTGGTATAGAATTACATATGTTTTATTACAGTTATTTTTCTTGTCTGATTTCATTAGAATTTGTCGTAAAGAATTCATAGTTGTGAAGGATTTTACATTTTGAAGCTAGATAAGGATTTTCTTTTTTTTTTTTAGTCTCATTTCGTGATGTAATAAAATATTTTGGGTTTTTTTAAACTAGTTTTTTTATCTCATTAAAATTTTTCCGTTTAAATTTAAAAATCTGTTATATTTTTCTAAATATATACAATGTATTTTACTTTTCATATGTAAAATTTACAATTTTGATTGTTTAACACAAAATCTGTTTTCATTTTATGGTAATTATGAAAAAGAAATCAAAATATTTTTATGTCGAAATAATTAGAAATGTGTATATATATAGTTAATATTCATTTTGAATATTTTAAAATTCTATAATTTTTGAAAGAAATATGTTTCATTTACCAATATGAATATATATTCTAAGAGTAAAAAAAATATATTTTTGTAATTTAGTTTAAATCTTGAATATCTATCGAGTTTTATATAATACAGAGTATATTAGCTATTGTAAAAAATACTGCTGTCTATACTGTAAAAAAAATCTGAGATACTTCAAAATATTCTGTGAATAGGTATTCTCAACTATAAAATTAATTCATGGATATTAATTTTATATTTTGATAGTTAAAAATATTCAAATAATTTCAGATTCAAATCTCTAAATTATGTTATTTTTTTTTTCAAAATAATCTATTCTGAAACAATAAAGAGAGAGCGAGAGTTTTCAGATTTCTTTTTACCCAAATAGTTACTTTCTGAGCATAATAACACACACAATTTCCTCTCTCTTTTTAATCCTATATGTACATAATCCTTAGACATTTTTCTCTCAATTAAATTTAAAATACTCATCGGCGATGAACGCTTAACGATGTGTTGCATTTTAACACAGTAAAATCTATATATTTCTGAAATTAAAAATGCGTTAACATTATAGATTTATTTTCAACCATTAAATTCGTTGAATACGAGATGAAATTCTATTGTGAAGCAAATAGAAAATGTTGTAATATTTTCTCTTATTCATTGCGGATAATTATTTTAATTTCAAAATTTTCTTACAGTTTTAATTTAACAGACATTAATAACTCTAGGCTTATATGCATTTCGCATCTTATTTAGGAAGTTAAGAATAATAATAGGTTGGTACTTTTCCGTTTCGCCAGTGCAAATCTCGCCAAGCTGGCTTTATTGGCGACAAGATACACTATACACATAAAAAAATGTAAATAAATGTTAGCTCTCACTGATTCTTCTTCCATTTTTGATGTATTATTAAAAAGATGTTACTAAAAAGAAAAGACTAAAACTTGTTTTGAAAATGGGATGGTAATAGGTTACCAGCGGAAATATTCCGCTTGGCGTCAATTATATTATTTTTGGCGGCTTTATCACCTGTCCGGCTAAACGGAAAAATGTGTATACTTTATATTACTTCACATATGTTTATGTATAAGATATTTGACAGGAATTTGATTGACTTTTAATTTACTTCGCAATCTGAAGCAACACGAAAACTATTGGCATCAAATTTCATGATTTTTATCCACGATCAAGTGACGAGGATAACACTTGAGCTGGCACCTCCTCCTCAAACTTCCACACCACACCAACGTAAGAATTGTGATTCTCTACAGATTAAAAGAGCACCAGCCACTCTATACGACGGAGTCTTCAGTGGCACCAGGTTTTGAACTCGCGACGACAATGTCAACCACGAGTTTGTGACCATGACCACTCGGTTACAGTGGGCCATTGTTTGCAGAATAATAAGAAGATAGCTTATAAGAATATAAATTTTTATTGATTAGAAGGACATATTTATTTAGCCAATTGTTTACTGAAGGATTACTTAATAGAACTTTATATATTTTATCAGAATCAACAACCATATTCGTTGTTACTAATATCGCTCAGTTTGTTTCAACAAATTAGAAATTTTTGTTGACAATTTCTTTCGATCTGTGAAAAGTCGATGAATTTTTAAGTATCTTTAAAAAACTATTCTGATTCACTTTTTTCAATTCCTCTACTATTAGTTCCCTCTCCTATATATATATATATATATATATATATATATATATATATTGTTCAAATTTTCAATCGTTAAGGGGGTCCGGCACATGAATTTTTGAAAAATTATCGATTTAGACTTTTTTACATTTTTTAAAAGTTCAAACATTTCTGCTTAAAATGATATATGATGCATAAAAGTGCGATAATTAGAAGTATTTTTATTTATTTTTTAAAAGGAAGCCACTCTCATTGACAAATTATCAATTCTTACTTTAAAGCCTGTTTTCTCAAAATGCAATATTTTCCCCTCTTTATGTACCTTTTTCTCAAAAACTAATTAATGTAGAATCCTCAAATTTTCAGTGAGCATACTATCAAGACGTTTACACATTTTAATGGAGGGAATAAGATATATCTAGCGAACTGTTTTAGATAATGTATTTTTAAACTGAATTTTAAGGAAAAAAATGTGACATTCTTTAAAAAATTCATAATTATTTAAAGTTTTAACAAAAAGACAAAACCCTCCAATAGAGTCTTATTGATAGTATATATAACCTACTGTGAAAATTTCATCTATTAGTAGAAGAAGTTTATGAGAAAAAGGTACATAAACTTACGTAATTTAACATGGGCTCCTATGGAAGTGCCGGACCCCCTTAATAAAACACTTTCTATTCTTCCATTCAAGTTAAAATACTCTTTTTTAAACTTGTAGTGGATGACACTCGATGTTAATACAGTTTTTTCAAATATTAATTCATTAATGAAATTAAAAAATGAATAAATAGTTACAAACAAAAATAATAGCCCAACAGCATATTTAAAAAGGAAATTCGTTCGTCGTTTCCCTGTAGCGCAATGGATAGCACGTTGGACTTTTAATCCAAAGCTCGTGGGTGCGAATCCCACCTGGGATGGCCTAATTTCTAAGAATGGGATTTTTTTTATTATTCTATTTTAGTAGAATAATTAAATTTAATTAATGAACAAATAGTAACAACAAACAAAAAATAGTCCAACATCCTATATAAAAAGGAAAATGGAAAATTGCAAGGAAAATCGCTTTTAAGTCACTTTATTGTAATTTCTTTTTTTATTTATATTT
>BMAV01012696.1:18953-46677 GCA_019973955.1 Trichonephila inaurata madagascariensis
ATATATATATATATATATAAACATATATAATATCATATTATATCTAAAATTACAATTCAATGCTTTTAATGGGAAAAATCATTTGTGTGTGATCTGTCTAATAAATTAAGACCTTTAATAAACTCAACATGATGTGGACTTCTTTTAGTGCACGAACAAACTAAAAATTTATTTTTATTCTTATCACGATCACAATGGTTGTATCATTTTATTCGTTGAACTTACAAATGAATAGATTAATAACAGAATAAAGGTTAGATCGGAAGCAGATGTTAGTGATAAGGCTTCTTAGAAGCTTGAAAAATATTTTTCAAAGATTGGAACACCTTGTACGCCACTCGTGTATGAAGGGTTAAGTAGTAAATTTTAGAATGTTCGTTCAATTTGTATTATATAGGTTAATATTTCATGTTTTCATAAGACTCATATCACATAACTTTATTTAATTTTGAGTTAAATTAGATATTTTATATAATTTCGTTAACAGGCAAGACTTAAAGAATATAGATGAAAACAGTAACTTTGAAAAAAAATCATACGATTCAACGCTTTTGAATTTATATTTTTTGAAACTGTATCGTCTTAAAATCTTTATACGCGTATAAAAAAACATTATTAGTATATACAATATTCAGAGTTAATGTACTGACAAAACTGATGAAAAAGTTAAACTTGTTTCGAGATAAATTTATCGTGTCTTTAAATTCTTACATTAAAATAATGTTGTAATTTTGAAAATAGGGAGCAAGTTCTTTCGTCATTCGACCGAGGTTCATAAATACCAAGTCCCTCGCCAATAGACCTTATGATACTTTGAAATGTGACGATAAATAAATATAATCAAATTCGTTATATTAATTGATTGATTTTTTTTAATATCATTGCAGTTATATAGAAATATGCGGACTACCCTCAATGAACTTCGACATTTTGAGCTACCGACAAGTTATAAAGTTGGAGACTGAACTGGCTCACTACTCTCCTGTGTTTCAACCTACACTAATTATTTCCATTAACATAATTTTTCAAAGTTGCAGAGGTTTAAACTTATTGCCTTTACAATGTGAAGTTCCACGATGTGATAATTCCTTCATTTGTGGTTTACAAAAACTTTCTGCGTATCATATTTTTTTTTAAAAATTAGTATTAATAGTTTTATAGCTTATTATTTATTTATTTATTTATTTACATTTTATCGTAGTTTCCGTTTCATTTTTAAAGCTAAAACGACAATAGAATAACACGTGAAAGCACACACAGCAAATCCTTAATAATATTATAAACGTGAAAGTTTGTATGGAAGTTTGTTATTCCTTCACGGATAAACAACTGAATGGATTTTAATCAAACATTACAATAGTATAGCTTATACATCAGGAACACACATAGGCTATAATTTATAAAGATATTGTGTAGCATATATCTATCTTTTTTGTGTGAAGTAAAACAATCCCCTTTTTGTTTTGTCTACGCCATGTTTCAGTACGCGCTCGCTTTTAATTTATTCCCTTGATCAGTGTAATCACTATTTTTTTTATTTAATAATAAAACTATTTTTCCAAGGGAGAGGTGGTGGCAAGATTTTAACATAAAATAAACACAACAGAAATTAATATTAACGTATTATACTTCCAGATATAAATTTGTTACACTATTTTAAGCGTTCATTACACAAAATTTGTAACAATGTATTACTTTTACTGAGCAGAGATCAGCTAAGGAAGGTGCTTTCAAAAATCGACTGAAAATATAGTTTCTTGGGAGTTATAAATAAAAATCAATTTTATCAGTTATTAGATTTACAGACTTAAAATTTAACAAATGTGTTTTTTTTTTTGATTAACTGAGAAATGCAAGATGCTTTTTTTTGTTTAATTTACAATTCACGTAAAATTAACTCATTAAAAACTTCTTTATCCTTCAATCTGTATTGTTTAATTTTTCAATTTACCCGTGCGTGATGAATGCGTACACCAACTAGTATATTTATAATGTGTTTTAAATAAATTATATAGAAACAGATTCACTTCAACCATTTTTTTTTAAATTATTTTTTTTTTTTAATTTTCTTTGAATCGGGCTTAGTTATATGTTAAAAACATTTTAGTGATATAGTTCTGAAGCGTAGAATCTACACTACAAATTTCTTCTAAGGACTTGAAGTCTTAAATTTATACATTATCCAAAACATCCAAAACTTCGTCTGTGTATATATATATTGTAAGTAGAAAAAAAAAATTATCCACTCGTATTATTTTTTTTTTTGAATCAAAGTAATAATCATTGATCCAAATGAAATGCATGTTTTAAATATATTAACCAGTCATTCGCAATAAAAAGAACATTAAAACCTGTGTTTTGTGTATTTTTTTTAATTTTATTTTAGCTCAAGGATTGGAGTAGTTTTTTCTTTGTTTTTTACCCCTAAATCTTAAAAAATAGCCATCTCCATGAAATAAACTCTCAGAGAAAAAAAAACAATTCCTTATCGGAGAAGACATAAAAAACAAGAATGAAAAAACACCATCCTGGATGTGACATTATCATCTTTTCATTATTTGACGGGAAATGGGAGTTTTCCAAAATTTTTTACAACATTCTGAGGACGAGAGAAGATATTTTTTTCTCTGTTCCAAGTAGGAGATATTGAGGCTTCATGTTTTTACTGCTGGGGCGAAGCTTGCATGTAGATTTGTTGTCCAGAATACGAACACAGATTATTAAGAGAGAAAAAACTTGTGAAAGAGAATACCAGGCAACAAATAATGGAAACTAATTGATATAAAAAATGCGTATGAAATGGAGCAGTGTTGATTTACTTTGCATTTTTTACAAAGAAAGAAAGGGACGTAGTACATGGAGAGAGCGAGAGAGAGATAAAGAGAGAAAAACCGTTGCGCACACATTTCTTAAAACTATTTTTCCCTATAAATACCCCGTCAATCTGATTATCGTTATCTTCTCAGAAGATTCATGCAATATTTTTTTTTCAATGTTTCTATAAAAACCGAAAAAAATTACAAAATTTGTCAACAAGGAGGACATGAGTGAATAGTTCTCCTTAATAAAATGTATTTTAAAATATTTTATAACACTACTTATATTTGTGCCCATTTGAATTTAATATTTGATTACCAGCAATTTCCAAGAGATTTTATTGTCTAACGAAATATATTTCTACATAATGTTTGTAAAAGAAAAACTTAAAAAATGAATGCATTTTTTTTGCATAAAACCATTAAATGGTCACAAAGTACATTTTGCGACAAGGGCAGAGAAAAAACAACTGAATAAAAAAATGAGGTATATACAAATATTAACACGGTGACATTATTTACAATCATAGCAGTTTGAGAAGGTCATGACCCGTACTAAGGGACTTTGATTTGTTGATCTTCCTTGGAGCTAACGTTTTCTTACTAACGTGATTCTGTCAATAAAGCTTTTTTCTACTTTGTTTCACAAAGTATGCGTATGTGCTTGGCTATACAGTACAGTCATCGACCTTTAAGTACTATATTGTATTTTTGTAGTATGAATTTTTTTGTCACCCTGTTGATTTTTTTCGGAAATACCTTACAAATTGGAAGGTTGCTTAAGTTTTGCGCGCTGATGTATATTTCAACGATCGGGTTCAATGTCAGGAAAACATTCTACATGACATAAACACCTATTTATCTATTTAGAGAGAAGAAAATGGCAAGCGTTTATTTTTCTAGAAATTCTTATACACACACATAAACTTTCGTTTTATCTTCACTATTTTGGCTCAGTCGATTTTAGCTATTTGGTAAAACATCAGAAAAGCTTTATATATATGCAATTATTCTTATCTAGAGTAGTGCTCTATTTAATTTGCGTCAATACTTTGTAAAATCAATTGGAATAGTACTACTAATACCTCAACTAATTAATGTAATAACATTGTGTATAGAAAAGCAACAGCGTTCAAACTATGTTTTTGTCCTCAAACTTGTTCTTTGTCTTGACCTGAAAGCACATGAATTGCCAAATATGATTCTGGTATGATCCAATAAATTTATTGGTTAACTTTGTGCAGGAAGCATGTCTTATAAAAGATTACTTAATTTTGAAATACTTAAATGGTAGTTTGTTCATTATTTGTTTATTGCCGACTCGGAATTTTATTACACGTTAGTCTATTCATAAAATAATTAAAAAAATAAGTGGTTCTTTCAATTAACTACATATTCAATTATTGCTTCTAATGAGTAATAATTAATATGTTTAAATAAGATGCTTAATAATACAAGGACAAAACAATAATACAAACATGATAAATGCTTTATTTTTAATAAATAAAAAGTTACAGTTCACATGCTTGTCTGATGACAGAAGAACGTGGTTTGGCATGATCTTAGAACCTCCCAACGAGAAAAGGATAAAAAGAAAACAGTATATTTTTTCTTGTGTTTGCCAAATAAAAATAGTGTAAAAAGTGAAGTTTATTCAAACACCTAAGCTTTCATAAAAAAGGAATTCGTAGGTTTGTTCCATCAACTTTCCTTCATTTTACTTGTGAATCTTTTTCAATGAGACCAAAGACGAAACGCTATTCTTCTTTTTATCACTACCACACAAAGGCTGCATGTTTGTTTGTTTTTTACTTCGGAAGTCCTTCATATAATTATAAGAATAACTGAAAATATGTTAAATCGGAAACAGGTATTACTCAAGTGATCATCAGAGTCTGCTAGGAGAGATTTCTGGAGCACTCTGTGTTCCCAAGTTGGTAAGGATTAATTTTAAATATATATATACTACATAGAGCCGCCCAGACTGTTTGGTGGTTGTGAGACTCGACCTATTATCGAGTGGGCTCGGATTCAAATCTCGAACAAGGCATGAATGTATCTTTGGGGAAAAGACCTTAAGTCGGACTTCCACCTGAAATGAATTCCCGTCTCGAATGGAAACCAGCTCACCCCTTCCGCTCTATGCTTGGGCATCGTTTGTAATAAAGCCTGTATTCTTTTGTGATTGCTTTGTATTTTGTGTTCATCGATCTCTCGTCTTTTGTATGTATCTCAGGCAGTGGTACACACAAGGGGGGTGTCCTAGGGGTCCGGACCCCCCTCCAAACCCTTGATTTTTCTTTCGGATTGATTATAATTCTAGGTATATAGTATGTAAAATTTAATTAAGTATTTGTTATTAATGATTAATTTTATTAATTAATGCTAATTATTTATTCAATAATTAGTTTTTACTGTTTTTGTTTCCAAAAATCAACAAAATCAAAAGGAGCATGATACAAGAATGGTGGACTTGCAACCCTGGACACCACCCCTTGAAAAATTTCTGAGTGCACTACTGATCTCAGGATGAAACGCACGACAACAACACACTGCGTAGTATGTATTTTTTAACGTAGGTAAACAGTGTTATGTAAGTAGTTTTGAGCAAATTATAAATTATGTCTTCATATTATTGCTCTAGCATTTGAAAGAACTGAAATGAATTAAAGAAGAAGGAACAAGGATTTCAATCTATGTTTAAAATTACCTTAGTACTTTTATTACGTTTTCGAGAATTAATTTTTGAAATTTATGGTGTTTTTATTTGGGGGGGGGGGAGGTTAGGTTTTAATAAAATTAACACCAAAAAAAATTACAGACATTTTTAGTTTAAATCAATTTTAACAATATACATAACAAAAAAATAAAAAAATACAAAAACAAAAATTGATTTTGTGTTTTACAAAACTTTATTAAAAACGCAAAATTTCACTTAATTTAAAAGTCAGTTCCTTCCTACTTTTAGATTCTTTACAAGCAACTTTTACTTTTACATTAATAAGTCGATGAACAAATTACAGTCCAGATTATCGTTTATTTTCACCAGCATTTATGCATTTAGTCACTTGTTATAATGGGTGGAAATAGATTAAAAAAAATTGATGAACTTTCCGATAATTAACTGAATAAGTAAAAAGTGCTAATAACTTTTACTTTCATATAGGAACGAAAAAAAAAATATTATTACCTGTTGAAAAAACCTGTAAAATTATTGAGAAATATTTCATAAACTAAATATAAGAATCTACTTTAATAAAAAGTCGGTTCAATGCTGTAGAGGAATGTGAGATAAATTCCAAACTCTCAAAATTACTGAGAGAAACGGAATTACTTTTGCTGTGTAAAAAAATGGCTGAAAAAATAACTTAAAAGCCACTGAAAAAAATATGAGCAATAGTTAAGAACTTCCATAAAGTGCGTACACTTCTTGGACTTAAGAAAAAAAAGTCTTTAGAACGTTAAAAAAAAATACTTTTGAAAAAATAACGCGAACACCTGGAAGTCTTCATAGTTTATAAGTAAATCTTTTAAATCAAAAATAAATACAAAAACTGCTGCACACAGGAATTTCCCGAAATAAAGTTGATATTTAATTGATATACGTAACAAGTAATAAAAAAATCGCAATTAAGCCTTTAATATCATAAACAATTGTTTTTATGAATGTGAGTGAATATTAATGTCGCACTATTCATCTACACGAAGGCTTTTGTCGACGAAATTTTTTTTAATGGAAGTAATGCTGTTATTATCATCCGTAATTTCAGTCCTCTTCCCCTCCCCCCCCCAAAAAAAATAAGCACAATTTATCTATCTATTAAATTTATTTGGTTTATAGTTTTTATTAATCGATTGATTTTCCATGATTTGTCTTTAGAACTGAAAAGCGTGATACATTGCTGTATTAAAATTATGGCGGTAAGTGGAAATGAATTACACGAATCAAGAATAATTTCAAACAGATTGTATCAAAAATACTGTTTTATTTACTAAAAAATAGGGTACAAATTTGTAATACATATATAGAGAGTAACAACGACCAGATTGAATTAAGTATGCATTTATTTAGGGGAATTATCTGCAAGGGAGGGTTAAAATTTAGTAAAAAGTTATCGGGGGGTTGGATTCCACCAGGCGTCTCGTCGCTGCGCCTTCGTCTCGTCCCGTCTGCGTCGTCTCTCTGTCTGTCTTCCCGCGCAATCGTCCTATTCATCTGTATGTCGTCTCTTTATCCTCGAACCGCCTTGTCCGCTAGGTGGCGCTCTCTTGGCCTTACGTCATTGAGGGAATATAGGAAGGATATGATAACGTGCACATCCATTCCTACACATATAAGTGTGTTTTGTGTTCAATAAATGTTAATTTGTAATATTTCTTATTTTCACTGTACTTCGTAATCTAGGAAAAAAACTCAATAACACTTAGTTTAAAAAAATAAAATTATTTTCTTTGTGTGAGCGTACTTTCATTTTTTTTAAATAAAAGTTATTTCCTCCTTCTCATTTATAGAAAATCGTGACCTGAAACAGTCTTCAATGAATTGCTATTAACATAGATAATTTTATAATTATTTTTATAAATTGCAAAATTATCAATATCCCTTTTGCTACTAAGTCTCTCTATCTGTTTCCTAATACATTACTTTTTCTTCCATTTGGCATATTTCTTAAAAAGTAATTAGTTGCTTCTTTAGAAATAAATTATCATAACAAAAGTAAAATTTTCCTTAAAAAAAATCTTTAAGACGACTTTCTTGCTTAAAAGAAGCTATTGAATTTCACTAGTTTATGGAAAGTAAATTTAAAAATACTTCCAGAAGAAGGAAATGATTATAATTATTTGTAACACTGGAGCATAGTAAAATAAAATTCATTTTTAATGACTTTTTCATTGGATCATGTGGAGTAAATCACTTTATGTATTTAACGGATAAATATACTAACTAATTAATATTTATTAAAAAAAAATTGTATGTTTTGCTTTCCTGTTTTTAATAATATTCTCATTTTCAAAAATTGTCATATATATGATTTAAAATCAATAAAAAAATTGTATACCTGGAAAATTGGCATTTTTTAAGAAAATTCTTGATTGATTAGGAATTGTCATAAAATCTTAAACTGCATTAGACATTTCTCCTTCATTTTAAAAGTATCTTTAATTTTGTTTAGTTTGAATAAATTGATCCACTACACAGAAATAAGGTCCATTGGAAACGCGACATTTTATTGTAAACAATACATAAAAGTCAAAGTTAAAAATGATTCCCGAATTCAGAGTCCCACACTCTTATTTTTTGCAAACACTGCCTGGGGACTTAAAAAAAAATAGAGTTGAATAAAAAATAAAATGGTCCTCATTATTTCATATATAGGCTTTCTTAAAAGAATAACTGCTATTTGTGATTTAATTTGACGAAAAACTCTCAATCGTATTTACACAATGCTATCGCAATGAATACTTTAGTAAAGCTGGCTCTGGTGGTTTAGAGGTAACGTGCCTGCTTCGTTAGCCAAAGAGTGAGGATTTGATCCTGGCTGGAGTCGTTAGATGTTCTGGATGAGAAAATCATAGGCACGCATATCATATGATTATGTGACATGTAAAAGATCCCTAGGGTATCAATTTGGCTCTAGTATTTTCGGAAAAATTAAATCCAATGTTTATCATCCAACGATTGTTTGAATTGGACAAAAAATTTCTAACGAACAATTTAGTAGCAGAAGCCGCCACTAGATGGTGCTACCAATGGAATGATGCCACGCTTGCCGTGTCTACAAAAACTAGGTTGCAAAATTGCAGCCTATTGGATAAAAAAAAACTTTATCAAAGCAGCCTTTCAAACACTGGAGATTGAAATGCTTGATGAAAACAATGTCTGTGCTATAAGCATAAAAACATCCATTGTAATGATGAATTATTTAAATTTCGTCAACTTACTGTAAAGTGGAATAATTAAAGACGCGCTATATATCGTATCTAGTATTGTATATCAGAATCATTATGAGGGGATATTGAATAGCCTAAACTAAACTCATCCAATAAGGGTTTGGAGTTTTCAAGCTGATATTTGAAGACAATTACCACCCAGATTACATTTACTGAACATCAGTTTTAATATACGGGCATTGGAAGCTCTTTTTTCTTGATAGACAAATTAATAGGATAATTAGTAAGTGATATGACTCATTTCAGATAAATACCAGATCACAACAGAAATTTTTCATTATGGACAAAAAAATAAATAAATAAATTAGTTAATTAATAATAATAAGAATTTTTGAAAGCAATTTATGTGCAAAAACAGATAAATTTTAAAAAAAGTACCTTTTAAGACATATTTACCTACAACATGCTAATTAAAGTAAGTAAACAGAAACATATTGATCAATTACGCTACAAGAACTCTGAGCAGGATAAAATATATTAAATCTCTTTTGATCCTCCTAGGATTTGTTTTAAATACCAAATACCTAACTGCGTGTTTAAAAATAGTATTAAAATAAGACAATACGCATAGTCTTAATTTAGGAAAACAGCAGTCCAGAACAAAAATAACTGAATTCACTAGATTATATAAGAATCTAAAGGTCGTAAAACTAATAAAATATCCGTAGACTATGGTGCAAAAGTTTATTGAAAAGAGAATCTGAAACTTACCATGTTACCATGAAAACTGCCTTCTCTTTATCTGAATACTTTTTTTTAATTAAGGTATAATTTTATTTCAGTGCGTGTGACAAAGCCTTCCCTTTTTCACAAGGAACGATTTTGAACTCAGTTGAGCTTTAATTGATATAACATTAAACCTAAGCTTGTTAACTTCTTTCAAAATGCAGATGAATGATATACAACATTCAAGAAGAATGTTTAGAAATTCCTAATTTAACAAATTTAATACTTCGTTTCCTTTAGAAATTATTGTTATTGATAATACTTTATAACTATTAACAGATTTTCTTATTATTTACCAATTTTCCTTTTTTAAGCTTGGTTACTGTTTCTCAGACATTAAGTACTTAACTATTTTCACAGCAATAATGATACCCTGTATTTAGGGTTCAGGAACCTGCCAAGTAAAATGGAGGCACCCACCAACTATTAAAGGACACATGTTACCTAGAAGAAGGTCTCTACTCTGTTTCTCCTTCACTTTTACTATTATTATTTAGTAGAGATAATTAAGATGGTTGAAGCTCACATTATGCAGATGTAACGAGGTTTGAAACTGCAACTACGGAAACATAGAAAATAAGTTATTATTCTTATCAAACAAATGAATTCACTTCTCTCTTAGGAGATTATGATGTTATATTCAAGGAATCTGGTTGCATGAATTTAAATGAGTTTATATTTATTCAAATAAAATAATCTCACAAAAAAAAGGTCTTACATACATACAGTGCTTTGATTTTTAAGAGGAGGATAATTTTTTTCTAAAATGTTTCACTATGAAGATAGAATAAACAACTTCCCATTTTTTTGAATCAGTGGATTATTCATATAATACTAATAGACTGAACGAATGAAATTAATATTTTTCTTAAACTACTAATATTTGACCTATTAAACGAATACTTAAGGTATCCGACCACGTTCGGAACCGTGATTTTGCAAAAGCGTATAAATGGATAATATTTATATTTAGTGTCACTTAGATTAGAAAATGCATATAAAATTGTTTTAAGAATAGTATTACAATAAAAAATTATTTAAGTACACTATTTTGACAAAAAATGAACACATAAGGACCCATTTTCAAAAGGTTCTCCTTTGTGAAAAATGCTTCTACTATAATAATATTTCGCCTGTATATAGCTCAGACCTTTCTACAGAGGCTCAACTAGAATTTTTGAAATCTATAACTTAGAATTGGGTTTATCCATGTTTTACGACAACAGAGGGGAGAAAATTTAAGAAAAAAACGCCGATAATTATTTCAATGGGTTGTATCTCTGAAAATAATGTGCATTTTTCAAACATCATAGTTAAGCCTCTGTACAGGGGTCTGAGCTATATACAGACCAAATATTACTATAATAGATGCATTTTTCGCAAAAGGAGAACATTTTGAAAAAAAGGTTAGTCTATAAGTTAATTTTTTGCCGAAATATTGCATTTAAATATTTTTTTTTGTCAAAATGTCCTTTAAACAATTTTATACATGTATTCTAATCTAAGTGACACTACATATCAGGAAAATTATCCATTTATGCGTTTTTTTAAGATCACGGTTCCGAACGTAGTCGGATACCTTAACGTAATCTATCTAAGGACGTATTAAAATAGGAAGCGTATTCTAATTTCTAGGAGAGATTTATATTTAATAAATCGAGAATAATTCAAATCTAAAACACAAGTGATCCAAACATTGGTTATTGGGAGACGATATATTTTTCACATTGATGCATTTTATCGGAACAAAAATCATCGTTTTTAGCATACTATTAAATTGGTACTGCCAAGAATATCAAAGTACATGCAAAAAATTACCTTGTTCAATATCGGAATAAAATGAATCTCAAAAGTTTTAAAATAACTTTTTAGAAAGAGATTCGTTACGATCGTTTTTTAAGAATTTTTTTTAAAACACTTTTAGGTTTCTTCTTATGTTTGTTTTGAGCAGAAAATTTTTCTATGTATATATCCTGTGCGTAAAATGAAAAAAACATATTTACCCGCAGAAAATTATTTCAAACAAAGTACAAAATAGTTAAAAAAATTAATTTAAACGAGTTAATTTTTAATTAACTCATTTTATATTTATTTTCCTAAAATAAACCATTCCTCATATTATGCAGTTTATGTTTCTCACTTCTATTTTAAAATATTACTATACACAATTTCCCTAAAAATCATTCAAATATTTTCTCTCACTAAACCTTCCAGAAAATTATAAAATTCACAGCATATATAACATGTACTAAGCTTTATGGGAAGTGCCATAATTTTCGCAACTTTTTCTTATTAAATTATGTAATATATTTTAGGTTCATCTAAAATTTAAAAATTACTGTAGACTTAAATGGAGTTAAAATTTCAAATCCAGGAAAAAAGTTTATCTGTAAAGAAACTTTAAAATTTCCACACACAAATTATTATATTTATTTTAAAACAATAAAATTCAAAATTTAATATGGAAAAAAAAATATCAGCAATTATACAAAAAACTATCGAGCATTGGAAACAAAGCAGATGCTACAAAACTCTTAGATAATTGAAATCCATTCTTATAATCCGTTAGATATACTTGTTTCAGCGTGTAGCAAAATTCGTTTTTCCTACTTGCATTCTCTTATTTCACCGTATAGTATGCATTTAAAGAGATTAACCTCTTTTCCTTCCTTAATAGAAACATTGACATTTAATTTTCTCGTAGAGGAACTGAAAAAAAGAAAGAGAACCGGAGGTGAAATTAATAAAACTGATGACAAGTGCGAATTTTATTAAAAAAAAAGTATATTCACCCTCACATTTATCTGTAAGAAAACATCTTGGAAAGACAACGTGGAGAAAACGTGTGAATAAATGGAAAAAAAATTTAAAAAAAATCTTGGATATAATATCTGGCTATAAGAATGACAATATAATGAAAACGATGAAGGAATACGTATTGTAATATTAAAAAAAAAAGCTGAAAATAGTAGAAAATTTTATGTTTAAGACAGAGCCCACTCCCCCCCCCCTTCCCAAAAAATGTTATTAAAAATCTAAATAAAATACTCAGTTCTGAAAAGTATTAGGCCGTTAACAAACAATCTGAGCCAAACGGTGAAATCTTATTACTTTCTCAATCTTTGACATGTGCGAATCTTGGAAATTTTTATCACAACTTTTCACATGTCATTTCAGAAATGTTTTATGAATTGGAACTGATATTGCTCCAGTGTTTCAGTAACTTTTTTTTCCAATTTTGTATATTTGGCTGTTGAAACATTTTTTTTTCCCTTTTAGTCTGAGATTTGAGTAATGAAAACACTTTTTTTTCACATTTTATTTCTTATGCTTTTTTGTGACTGAAGATTTTTATTAAAAGAAAGTATTTCAGAATGCTGATCAGAAATTATTTGACGATCAGTTTTCTTCCGATATGCAATTTAAAAATAATGATACTTTCTATACTTCTTTTTAAAGGGTGATGGAAAATTTTATTTTTTTTATTTTGTAATAAAATAAGAATTTTTTTGGTGGAAAATTATAAAAGATGTTTCGTTTATTTTTATTTTTCTGGAAACATTACTTGTGATGTTTTTATTTGTAAAGGAGAATAAAAAAGAGTTGTCTGCGCAAGATTAATAATTAAAGTCATAAGCAAACATGTAAGCAAATATGCGAGCATAAATATAGGGAAAACTGTAAATAATTGGTCGATTTCAAAATAGTAATAATTAGTAACCTATTTGATTTATGAATTTACATATGAATCGGTAACATACAGCCTAAAAAATAATAAATTTGTCTAATTTTGATATAAAACTCTCATTTGTTATATGTGGTTTTATTCCTATACAATACGTGTTAACATAAGCTGCATAATCTTTTACTTTTAATTTCATTTAATAAAGGCAAATTATATATATATATATAGCTAAAGTTAACTTGATAGTTAGTTAAAGCAAGCAATATATTGAATTTTATCATTTTTTTAGTTTTCAGAAATTTATGTCAATGGTATAATTTGCTTCATTGTTTAATTCCTCTTTCTTGTAAATTTTTGTGAGCCCAGAATCTGGATATGTATGTGGGTGAATGGGTGTAGCTTGATTCTTAATTTGTTGGTTCAGAATTATCCAAGGAAAAAACATTTCCTTTTACTATAGTTTTTTTACATGTTTTTATTGTCAAAAGTTATATTTATAGAGGAAATAGAAAACTTGTGTGGGGTAAAATCTCTTTAGATGAACCAAATGAATTAATGATTTCAAATATATTACGACAAAATCTCCAATGAATGTGAAAGGCTCTATGTTGCTATTACTGTGATTGTAGGTATAATACAATTGATTAAACTAATCTATACACATCAAACTTGAACATCTGGTAATTTCTTTTTAATATAACGATTGAACGAATTATATTCATTTTGTAGCATAAATCTTATCCCGACTTTGTATGGCTTTGCATTGACTTGAAAAATCTTCGAAATAAAAACTTTGGAGGAACTAAATTAAGGCAGCTGCAAATATCGTCAGTTCAAAATCAGTTAATTCTTCGATAATTTGATTAAAAAAAGATGTAATTAAACTATATCACATGATTAGAAAAAAAAATCATGCGCATGCTTGTACTAAATCTTAACGATGAAAATGGTTGAAAGGGTTCGATTAAACATTCATTTCTAGAAATGAATAAAAGAATCACAGCTAGAAGAGAAATATACACATTCAAAGTAATTTGTAATGAAAAAATATATAAAGGTGGTTGTGATTTATGTAGTGGTAGTGTAGTAATAAGTGGTTGGGGTATATGCAAATTCAGAAATCCAAATTTTCATTTTTTATCTTAGATTTTAATTTGCATTATGAAATTTAAAATGAAAACTGAAGTGAAGATATATATATATATATATTTTCTTTTTTAAGCCTTTAATAAATTATTTCCACATGAGAAATCATAAAATTCAGCATTGTAGGAAAAGATAGGCGAGGAAACTAGCTTATTACATCAGCTGAATCATTGAATATTTTTTGTGGTTGTGAATAGGAGGCGAAAGATTCTTCGGAAGAAAACGTAAAGTAAAAGAACAATTAGAATTGCATTTTATCTTTTTAAATTCATTACATTCCAAATAGTTCATGAATGGAATTTTTCTTCCTTTTATTAAAAAAAAACCACAAATTTTTTCTCACAATATCATTCAAATAGTGTTGCCAGATGAAATATTTCCTAAGTATCCTTTAAAAATTCTGAACTTTTTTTTTACTTTAAGCTCCATCCTGTTTGAAAGAAAAATTGCTAATCACTACCTTTCGATAATTTTTTTTTTCTTTTATTTTTCATTCATCCTTTCTCATGTTCTGCTGTTACTTCTGGTTTTTGAATCATTTGAATCGTGACTAATTATTTGCTGATGTCAAAGATTACCTCAGTCTTAAAGTTTTTTTTTTTTAGAATTTTTAAATCTATAAATAAATATATAATTCTTCTTTCTCTATGGATAAAGTTTTTAATAAAATTCTTAAACTCGTTTATCTCATTTTTTATGAAAGAAAAATTGCCCGCAGTAGTGTGGTGGAGCGGTCGCAGTCACGAACTCATCAGTGTACCTGCTTCTGTCTAGCCCGATTTCCAGTCCTGATGTTTAGAGATTAGTACAAGTCAACCGTTCAGAAGGTCGAGATCCTCATGCTGGAACCACTCAAGACCCGCCGTGTAGGGTACCGATGCACGTTAAATCTGTCGAGAGGTCAAACATCCTTCCAATGGTGTGGTATGGTAGTTAAAAGAGGAGGTGCCAGATCAGGTGTCGTTCTCGTCACTTGACCATGGTTCAAAGTTACGAGGTCCGTCGCAAAAAGCTATCAAGTAGCTGAACAGTGCGATGTTCATATTCACTTACTCACTCCTTATGTTTGCATGGAGTGAAAATTTGGCAAGGGAAGTAGCAACCCAGGTATTAACCTCGTCGCTTGATTGAAAATCAAAAGAACGAAGTTTTTCACCAGTGATCGACGTATTACAACAAACTGAGATTTCAACAAAGCAATCTATTTTTTACAGAAAATAAATGCTTAAATTTTAAATTTTACCTAAATATATATTTATATTTATATATATATATATATATATATATATATATATTTTAAAGATATTTAAAATATATAAATATCAAAAACAAGAAATAATAGATAATGAACATAACAAAAATTAACGTAGTAAAAATACAAAAGTTAAACCTGAAGATCGAATTTATAAAAAAAATACAAAAAAGAAACTACAAAAAAGAACCTAGGGAATCAGAAAGCAATTTTGGACTTAGGACCGAATAAGTGGGGTTAAACTAGTTTAAAGGTTCCAACCTCTACCCTTTGCAACTCGGTATGAAAAACCAAATAAAATAAATAAAAATTCAAAGTATATAAGAACTCACAGAAAATATGAGAAAACCACCGACTTTTATTCTCTAAAATCTTAAAGCAGAAAATTCCTAAAAAAATTTACTAAAGAATTACATAAGAAAGGGATTTTTCGAAAAAGCATTTTACAAAACTTCTACTCACAGAGATTTTTTCCAATCGAGCCAAGAGTCTTAAAATTAATCAAAAGCTACTATTTTTTACAGAGTTATAAAACCAGATTATACGTAAAAGCATCTTTTAAACCAGCCAGGAAAGATAGATGACAATCAAATTTGGTAGACTATGAATTGGTTGGTTGTCAAAAATGTAGAAATTTTTAAATTTGTAAGATGTCGTCCTAGATGTGTGTGGAAAAAATATAAACTGTGAGGTGTGTTATAATATAATCTTCACAGCAAGACCACTAACATGCTGACTTTGAGTGAGTGAGTGAATATTAACGTCGCACTATTCAGCTACACGAGGGCTTTTGGTGACAGACCACAAAATTTTGAACCATGGTCAAGTCACGTAAACGATATCTGAGCAGGCACCACCCTCTTCTAACTACCACACCACACCAACGGGAGGACGATTTAGCTCTCAACAGATTTAACATGCATCGCTTCCCTACACGGCGGGTCTTTAGTGGTACCTGGCTTGAACTCATGACATATGTCTGCCATGATCCAATCCACTGGGCTACCACAGCCCTAACATGCTGACTTTGAAATCCTATTGTTGTGTGGTGGTTTTGGAATCAGAAGTAGCAAGACATTTAATATATTTGGGATGAATAAAAATTCTTAAGAAGTTAAAAGGATAATCATGATCTAAACAGCATTGAATCATTTTTTTTTATATTATTGAATTTATCTATTTTGTGGGTAGTTAAGATATCATTTCTAAATAAAAAATTCAAAATAATATTTCTGTAAATTGATAAATGCAAACTACGATTCCATTAAGGAATTTTAGCTACACGGAACTTAAAAGAATCTATTTTGCTAAAAATGTTAGTGACTACTATATTGTTAATAAGATGCAAGCCTAAATCCAAGAATTCAACTATATTAGAGTTAAAGTTAGTTTTAAGGAGGTTGAGATAGGGTAGAATAAAATATTTGGCTTTTATTTACTATTTTTACCGAAAACTATTAAATCATCTATGTAATTATAAATCAAGAAAGATTCATTAACAATAGGATCAATTTTAAAAAAAGTGTAAATATAGGGTAGCTAAACAATTACTAGCAGGGCCACTCTGAGGTAATCCTCTGTTCTGTTTATAAAGATTCCGATCAACTGCAATGGAATTTTTTTGTAATACATGGTTAACAAGAATATCAATTTTTTCTTTTTTCATTGAATTATATAATTCATATTTATCATAAATTAACTATAGAGCCCTAATCATATCATCAATATCGATTAAATAAAAAGGTCATCTAAATCAAAGCCATGGAAGGAAAAAATTAACATATCCTTAGTGTGACTCTGGCAATCTCTAAGCCATTTTTAATTATTGATGTGTGTTGTAAGTTATCAATGATATTTTGAAGAGATTGTAAAATCTTCCCAGACATCGCGATATATGTATTGTACCCATTAGTAATACTATGGAATTTTATAGGGCTCTTTTGTATACCCTCCCTCACCCCATAAAATGATGCAGTGTGCCACAGAATAAGACAACACAGATATAAAACAATCATAAATTCTCCCACGCAATTTTTAAACTCCTTACTCACTATGTTGCCATATTAACACAATTATTGAACTGAATTTGAAATAAAAATATTTGAAATCAGGCATTACTTTCAAAAATTGACAAATTGTGGTTTATTATTTTATTATTAGAAAAAATGCTTTATAAATAATTTTATATGAAAAATTAGGGTTGAAACTCCATCTAACATAATTATATATATATATATATATATATGTATATATATATGTATATAGTTTATAATATAAAACATATTTTTCTACGTTGTTAATCCATGAAATATACAAAACATTTTCTATACACAATCATGGACAATCATTTAACTACTTTGAAATAGAAGAGATGCAGATCATAAAAAAAGTGTAGAAATATATAATATTAAATTTACTTAAATGATAAAAAATATTCTGCTAAAAATCAGAATTATTTTGATTATAATACTTCATATACACAACCCTTTATTGAATATTCTTCATTGAATAATTGAATAAACCTTTGCGTGATTTTTAATGAAATGAAGATACAATTAACAATATGTTGTAAATCATCGCTAGAGAATGTTTGCTATGTGTGACCTGTACGATGCAAACTTTTACGCAGTTATACTAATTAATTTCATGGGTACATAATAGTTATCTGACAAATTGGTTTACTCTCTATCGGTAATAGTGTATTCCATTATCGACGTTTTCGGTTAGATTAGTTACCTCAAACAACGTTCTCAGAGGCTGTTTCAATTGATTTAATGCACATAATTACTATAGAAAACATTCCGATAAGCCTTTGCAATTGTTTGAGATTATTTTTGCAATGACTGTGGAAAAAAATGGGAATACGTGTGCTAACGGATGTAGGTTATTGAAAAAGAAAGAAGCAATTTTACTTTGAGAAGGAATTAAGTGGTAATTCTGTACTGATATACATCATGTAGCCTTTTTGTGTAGAGATCACATAAAATTCTATCACGTAACATTCTGTATAGCAATATATGTCAGCACAAGAATAAAAAATCCAATTAAAATATAATGTTGGCATTTTCTTTTCAAATTTCTAGTTTTGAAACAATATAAATTATTTAAATACTTCTAATTTAAAATTAAGACAAACAAAACAAAAATTGACTAATAGCTACTTTCTCATTTAAAGATAATTGTTTAATATCCTTATGATAATGGTACTGTAAATCCTTAAATGTTTGAGAATTCCTCGCCCTGAAAAAAAAGGCATGGTAAGAAATTAGGAGCATTAAAAGTGAAATACATTATTACTTTTTTAAATAAGAAAGTTTTTACAGTTTTAATACAATTATATATAAGGATTTTTACGCCAAATAATACATAAACTTCTTATAAAAATTTATAAATGAACGAGCTACGTTTAAAGAATTCAAGATTTATATTTATTAATGTTTCTAACATGGCATCTTACTTAACCTGTAAAAAAAAAAAAAAAAAACTGTTGCAATTCAAAACAAAATAAATTCACAACGTTCAAGAGAGTAGCGTTATATAACATTATTCCATATTTTTATATTTATATAAAAAAAATCGTTAAAATCATTGCACAATGTACCGGTTGATTCATAAATAGTGTGACCAATTTCAGAGGATCATAAATTTTTATTGAATAAAGTTATTTGCATGGAGTTTTCAATGTGGTTTCCTCTAGCATAGTACACGTCTCATAAGTGTTTTGGCTAAGATAGAAGCTAGAAGAGTTTTTTCGATCATTTTTGGGGTATGTTTCCAACTCCCTCTTAAATTGCTTTTTGAAGCCCTTTTGAATTGCTCTTACTTTATGTCAATTTAATTGTTTCTTTAATTATCCCCACAAAAAATAATCGCAAGGAACACACACAGGATATAGTGATAGTCATTTATCAGGAGGTAGAAAAGTAATTTGTTAATCGTTCAAACATTTTACGGTTGATTTTGCTGAGTGATTTGGTGCAGAACTTTGGTGAAAAACAAAGTTTCCTCGAGGGTAAAGGCGTTTACTTTTTTGATCGTCTTACAAAACTTTCTTCTGTTAGTATGTAGTATGATTCTACAAAAAAAGCTTTTATTTAGCCTTGAGAGCACATTATCGTCCATATTATAACACCTGACAACCAACTTGCATTTTTCAAAACATCTGCGTCTTTGTAACGTTTTTTGCTTGAAATATATTAAATATTCATTTTGCCAGTTGTGAATGACAGATGAAACTGTCATTCATCAGAAGTAATCCAAGCTTTGTATCTACCTTTGCGTAACATTATATACAAAGGCCAAGAACGTTTTCTTCGGTCTTAACAGACATTTGATGACAGACTTGAAAATTTACTTTTTTATAATGTTCTTTATCTGACGATAAATTGTCCATTGCTATGTCTATAGTTTCTTTGGCATTGATTTTTTGAAGCAAATAATTTTCTACCACGAATATTCTTTTCATCTTTTTTTTTCTCTTTCATTAAGAACTTCCTTTCGTTCACATTTTCCCCTGGAGCTTTTGTTTACGAGCCAAATTTTATTTCTTTTTAAAGTTTAGATAGTAATACAATAGAAAAATGCCTTTTTTGATTTTAAATGCTTTATTACTTACAGAATTTAAACAACCATCCTTCAAAGACTGTAAAATGTCGTTCCAGGTTTAAGGATCCAATTTCAGTACTGTAATTTACTCCTACTAATAAAAATGGTTAGATTGGTAATTTAAATGTTTCATTTTCCCAGTAAAACCAGTAGTAAAACAATAGAAATTCCTCATAAATAGTTATATTCTTTTAAAATTGGTCACACTTATTTTGAATTTCATCTGGTATTTATAGAGGTTACAGCAGTGCTTCTCAAACTTTCAATACTGGCGCCCCCCTTTTCAATCATAATTTTTATCACGCCACCCTTATACAATAAGAATGTTTTGAATACAATAAAAATGCACTTTGACGCTAAAGCTACAAAACGATCTTAATTATAAACCGTACAAATTAGTAAGATAAGTAAATTGAATTTTATATATGTAACTTTTAAGTAATATATATTTTAATTTTTTCTCGAATTTTTAAATTGGAACAGATTGTAAAATGCGGTGGCTGCTTTCAAGACAAAATATAGATCTCAGCCAAATATAGAAAATGTACTCAGAATGTCAATTTCTAATCGTAAACCTTTCTTTGAAAAACTTTCCTCAGCAAGACAAGCCCATGGAAGTTGCTAATACTTTTTAAACTTGCTCTTAATTTAGTATTAATAAATTAGTTATAAAATACATTGTGCAGCACTGATACGTTAAAATTATACTGTCTGAAGTACCCGCTCTTCGAACGAGTTAGTTTTTAAAAAACTAAAACATTCTTGATAAATAGCTGAATTGTCAGAAGAGTAAACCCAAATGCGTGACAATGTTTACGAAAATGTAAAATGATATTTTAAAATGAATGCTCATATTATAATTTGTTTTAAGCGAACTGTAATTTCAAGCCTCACAGAATTAGCATTTAGAATTAATGTTAAACAATGAAAAATAATATAAAATTCCAATGAAGAATAATAGTGTTATTTTTAATATTTAAAGCGAGAAGGCTTTAAAATGTTTTTTCCCGGGGCAGACACACACTCGATACTAGGGTTAATGGTCACGCGGGGTGATTGAGTCACCCCAATCCTTTTTTTTATAATTATTTTTTTATACACGATACAAATCGTGATTCCAGTGAATAATTTAATTAAGAGAAAGTAAAAACTTGCCTACTTTCAAGAACTTTTCAATTTTTCTTTGGTAACAAATAAACAGTCTTGCCAGAATTAACTATTTTGTGATGTGTGTGTCCCGCGCGACCACTTCCGGGTTTAAAGTGAATTCATTATGATCATATTTATGTTACTGCTAAAAAAATTGTGTAAAACATTTTTCATTATGCTTTAAATGTTTGAGAATACTCATAAAAACAAGTCTTGGCCAAGTAATCCTTCAAAATGCTCTCTGTGGTTTTCCAAATATAAAACTCTTTTGCACGGAAAAAGCGCAACAGAGAAATACAATACTTACAACTTCCCTAAATGAGAAACAAGCACATAAGAGAGGGGTCATAACTAACTGTACCAATAACTAAGAAGGTCAAATAGATTATCAGCAAAAACAGATTACAGCTATAATGTGCAGTATTTCAAAAATAATCAGTGATGAATTTTTTATGTTCCTAAATTTTTTCGATTCTGGGTCTGGGATTTGTTTTTTCTCAGAAAGAGTAGTAAAAATCACTCATCATGAGATTACAGCAAATCAAATAAAAGTTTTTTTATTTGGTGTTTTGGATCAAAGATAGCTAATTAAGTATGAAGAAGTTTTTATTTTTGAGAGAGAGAAAGATGATATATCGCCTATAAATTATATCAGAGTAAAAGTGCATTTTTTATTATGTCTGAAAGTATTTTGTTTTAATTCATTCCAGAGTAAATTAATTATTTTTTAAATCTTTTATTTTCGATATGCTCGCGCCCCCCTCGTAAGGGTATCGCGCCCCCCAGGAGGGCGCGCCCTACAGTTTGAGAAACACTGGGTTACAGTACTAAAATAAGTTGTTAAATGATTTTCAAATCATTCCTCTTACAATAGTGCTTCTCAAACTTTCTATACTTGCGACCCAATTTTCTATCTTAATTTTCATAGCACCCCTCTACATACAATACGATGTATTGAATTCAACAATAATATACTTTCACGTAAAGCTACAATACGACTTTCATTCTAAACCGTACAAATTATCAAGAAAAGTATTAAATTTTGCATATAATTTTATGATATTCCCATAAGGTCACTGGTAATTGTTAAATTTGTTCTTAACTTAAGGTATCCGACTACGTTCGGAACCGTGATTTTGCAAAAGCTAATAAATGGTTTATATTTATGATATTTGGTATCACTTAGATTAGAAAATGTATATAAAATTGCTTTAAGAATATTATTACAATAAAAAATGATTTAAGTACAATATTTTGACAAAAAATGAACATAGACTTACCCATTTTCAAAATGTTCTCCTTTTGTGAAAAATGCTTCTATTATAATAATATTTTGCATGTATATAGCTCAGACCTCTATATAGAGGCTAGGGGCCTCTATATAGAGGCTATAAATTAGAATTGGGTTTCTCCATGTTTTACGACAACAGAAATGAGAAATTTTAAGAAAAAAACGCCAATAATTATTTAAATTGGCTGAAAATAATGTGAATTTTTCAAAATTCCTAGTTCAGACTCTGGAGAAGTCTTTACTTTGACTAAGCACACACAAAATATTATTATTTTAGAAGCATTTTTATAAAAGGAGAACATTTTGATAAAAGGTTATTCTAAGTTAATTTTTTGCCAAAAACTTCTATTTAAATATTTTTTTTTGTCAAAATATTTTTAAAACAATTTTATACATATATTTTAATCTATGTAACACTAAATATCCTGAAAAGTGTCCGTTTATGATCTTTTTTTTTTTAAAATCCCGGTTCCGAACGTAGTCGGATATCTTAACACTGATAAATTAATTATAAAACATATTGGGCAGTACTGATACATTTCTAAGTGTATTATATCAGAGAGTGTATTATGTAAGTATATTATGTAAACTTGTATTTTTTTTTTTTTTTTTTTTAGTTATAATGTTTTTTTTTTTTTGCTTTCTTTTAGTAAACTATTAATTTCTTTAAAAATAATCTTTTTTTTTTCGACTTTTCAACATACTTGCGCCCCCTTGTAGGGTTATCACGCCCCCCTAGGGAGGCGTGCCCCACAGTTTGTGAAACACTGTCTTACGATAAAGACTCATTATGATAATATATTCACTAATATATTCACTACTTCTTTATCTCACAAAAAGTAGAATTAGAGTTAATTGCAATTGTGATGTATGAGCAATATGTCCATCCAATTACAAATAATTTCATATAAATGTTATATAAAGGTTTTAAGAAATTTGTTAGAATATGACAAGAAATTTATAACTATATATCTTGTTAGTGGAAAAAAAAAACATATCATTTAAAATCTTGAGTAAATTCTTACCCCTAAAGTTAAAATACCTCAAGAAACATTGTTTTAACTATGTATCGAAATCCTTTATCTATAATTGAGCATATTTCTCTATATACATGTAAAATGTATTTTCAACATTAGCAGTTTTCTTACACGAGTAGTTTAACATAGTTTTAACAGTCCACAGGAGACACGTTTCTTATGCATAACAATGCTTTGATTTTTCAATTCATTATTTTCCTTTTCTGAAAGAACAATAGTATGTATAGAAAAACAAATAATGAAATTACAAATAAATAATCAGTTAAGTATAAAAAGATAATAAAAATTTCATACTAAAATATTAAAATCTATTTAGCATAAATGGTTTTTGAATATAAGGTGTCATTATAAATATTTAAAACTGCAGAAACATGTTCACTTTACAAAATAAAACTTAAAAGACAATTGTGAGGCAAGTGCGCGCGCACACACAAGCACATACTCGAGAAAAAAGCGACTCACTCACTCATCATGATATCCGGGAATCTATTAAACCTACAGACTGGAAATTTGGTAAGCATGTTCCTTTTATGATGTAGAGATCCGCTAAAAACGGATTTTGTGAAAATCGACCCCCAAGAAGCGTTGCAGGTGATTAAGGGGCGTTCTAGATAATTATTTCCATTTTTAAACTATTTGCCCTTCAGTTTGGAAATGTGGCAAGCTGATTCCTTTCATGGAGTAGAGATCCGCTGCCAAATGGGTTTTGCGAAAGTTGACCCTCAAGAGGCGTTGCGCAGACTGAAGGAGCGTTAAGAATAATTATTTCCATTTTTGAACTATTAGACATACATACTTAAAACTTGATAAATATGATCCTTTCACGGGGTACATATATGCTACGAAATATGTTTTGTCGAAATCAGCCTCCCCCCTCCCCCTAAAGGGTTAAGTGCCGTTATTGATAAATATTCACGTTTTTTAACTATCAAACCTACAGATTTGAAATTTGACTATTATATTCCTTTCCAGTAGTAGGGGTGTCTTTCGTGAGGGCATTTTATATAAAAAAAAATCCCTTATATGAATAACTAAACCTATAAACTTGAAAATCAGAAAAACATACAACTTTTGCTGAGCAGCGATCAAATTAGAATAGGGCTTTTGAAAGTCAACTCATATGGGTGCTACGGGGGAGTTATAGATAAAAACAAATGCTTTTTCAACTGTTCGAACTACAGATTTCAAATTTAGCATTTATGGATTTTTTTTGTGGAAATAGACTTTTTTTAAATTAATTTACAATTCACCCGAAAGATGCAAAGATCGGGTATAATAGATAGTATATATAGGTATATTCGATATAACCTAAGAAAATATACGTAGTTAATAAAAAAAATGTCATAAAATCCATTGAAAAAAGTATGTTGAACAAAAAGAAAGAGTTACGAGTAAAATCTCCTAGTTATTTCAACAATGAAAAAAAGTGAACAGTGTCTACTAATAAAGAATGAACAAAAAAATGTTTAAAAACCTTAAGAACAAAAACATATTTGAGAAATAACCACTAAGGGGAAAATCATTAATCATAATTTACAAGTATTTGAAGGTAATTAAAATAGGAGAATTATCATTCAATGTAAAAAAAAAGGATTAAACAATTTCTAAGGAGGATGGATCTTTATTTCATTTCAAAAAACGTAATATACTTATTTTCAAAGTTTTATTTAAGAAATTTATCTAACATTTAGAAATGTTTATATTCATTTTTCTAAATTTAAATTTATATTTTTTAATTAAATAAAGCGCATGTTTTCCCGATAATTTACATTATGAAACTTTTATGATTGGCCATATTAATACTGCCTGTGAAGTATATCATAAAACAACCAATTCTAATCGTTATAGGTACCTATAATTACGCTAAAATATCATGAATAGTCTCATCAGCTTCTACCTTTTTTGGTTGATTGTTTTCTCAAGAAATTATCCATCTTGCGGCAGATAAAAAAATTCTTTATCCCGTACTTCAGAAGAAGCAAACTGTTTCTAATAACTTAATTAATGAATAAGCAACCACACAGAGGAGCTCTTTCTGTAAAATTCGTTTAACTAGTTTCATTTTGAAAGAAATATATTCTTTTTTCTCAGAACAATATTCACAGGTAACAAAATTATTCAAATATTCCATTTGGTGGCTCTTAACTTTGCTGTTAATATTTCCCTCATTACTCCAACTAAGGATTGTAATCATTAGATAATTTTTAAGATTTCAGGCACTGTGTTTAAAAAAGTGTTCGTAATTAGTGAGAACAGAGATGTAGTTAACTACTTTCTACAGATTGCCCTGATTTAGTTTTTATTATTTGTGGTTTCAAAAATTATTCTTCATTGTATTGTTGGCTCTTCGTCTGAAAGGAGTTCAACGAAATCCAAGGAGTTGGAATTAATAATTCTTAATAACTTTTATATTGAAAAAGTGTCTTAAGAATTCGAGATAATTATTTGAAATTTCAATAATTATTTTTTTTTCATTTATGGCCTTGTAATAAGAAATAATTAGTTTGAAATGTTGTTTATCATAATACACATAATTCTTTCAAGTCGAGATTAGAAATGGTATTCTTAACTTTATATCGAAAGAGACAGTAGTGTAAGTTTGTGATACTTCGTGGGCGTGCCCCGTGTTGGATAAATGAAACTGTTTTTAGTTACACTTTTTGGAAATTTTGATACTTAGCTTCAAAGTAAGTTGCTATTTCCTGTAGTAAACACTACGATAAATTTAGCCATGTAAGCAAATACGAAAGTTTCGAAGATAAGCAGTGTTTTGACTATAGAAAATATGTAAATCTTAACAATGTTTTTTTTTAATTTTTAAATTGTGTGAAGTATGGCCAGATGTGCCCATTTATACTAAATACTATATTCAATACAATATATGTGTCTGTGTCCTAAGCACTTGCTTGTAATTATTAACCCTTAAAAAAATTTTAAAAAATCGTTCCTGATAACAGATTTTTATAGGCAAAAAAAAAAAAAAATTGCATATTCTCAAACCAAGAATGATGAGTATATACACTGCTGGATACCGTAAATGCAACGCCAAGAAAAACAAGAGATAGCACAACAAAATTTATTTTGTTGATAACATGTTGACCAAGTATCAGATGATTAACTTTCTAGACTCCTGTGAAGTGTGGTTCCTGCCAGGATCAGTAGTCAGAGTAGCCGCCATTGTTGGAGATCACCGCTGCCACAAGCCTCGGCATTGATTCAAAGAGACTTTAGATGTGTTCTTGGGGTACAGCAGACCAAGCAGCTTCCACACGTTGCCAAATTTGTTCTGGTGTGGTAGCTGGGGATGTAATCTGGGTCAATCGTTGAGCAACCATGGACCACATGTTTTCAATCGGTGAAAGATCCGGAGAGTGAGTCGGCCAGGGAAGCAATTCCATCTGCTGATTGACGAAGAAACATTGGACAAAGCTTGCCACGTGTGGTCGCACATTATCCAGTTGAAATATGGCTGTGGCCAAGCCCTGAAGTTAAGGAAGGACAACTGGCTCCAACATCTCGGAGATGTAGCGCTGGCTGTTTAAAGTACCGGCAATACGTACTAGAGGAGTGCGAGAGTGATATCCAATACCGTCCCATATCATAATACCCGGTGAAGGACCAATGTGGCTGTGCATAACGCAGCTGTTGAGCATCCTTTCTCCACGGTGTCACCAGACTTTAATCCGACCATCGTGGTGTTGCAGACAGAAGCGTGACTCGTCAGTAAAGAAAACTTCATTCCATTCTGCCGCCCACATTCTTCTTTCATCGCACCATTGGCTGCGGAGACGTCTGGGGTTCTGCGTCAAGGGTAGACCAAGCAATTGAGGTCTTGCGGACATACCACGCTGCTGTAAACGGCGTCGAATGGTACGCGCAGACACTGAATGATGCGTTACAGAATCAATGTGCTGTCCTATGGTTCGTGTTGTGACTGAGCGATCCATCACTGCCATACGCACAATTTGCCTGTCCTCACGTGAAGTAGTGCACTGAGGTGTTTGCGATGGACCATGTCGGTCCGTCGTACCCTCCTGCATCCAACGGTCACATATCCGCATTATA
>BMAV01012696.1:51677-76219 GCA_019973955.1 Trichonephila inaurata madagascariensis
AAAGTACTGTGCAGGGAAAATATATATATTTATAATTGAAAAAAAAATAAAGTATTCAAAATTTTATTCATAGAAAGATAAGAGATCTTAAATTTGAAACTGAATTAGAAGTGTTCTTCTAAGTAAGTGTTTTTTTTATGATAAAAAATATTTTAATAGGAAAATGAAAAGAATGATGGAATCTGAATCCATGAAAATTTTAACAGACCAATTGTAGCTTTTTTTTTTTTTTTGTACAGTAGATTATCTTTTTCTTATTGAAATGCATTGCTATCGACTTTTTTTTTCTGCATTGTACATATGCAAATGGATAAAAAATACATTATGCTTCTTTTAGTGAGAAATGCCTCTAAGAAACAATGGTTACGTAAGACAGAAATGTATGCAATCATACATTATAATGTACTCAAAAACGCGTTTTTTTAATCACGCACTCTATCAAGTGTCTGATATGAACATATGCAACACGGTCAACCATCCATTGTAATTGATATGTTGGCTAGTTTGGTATAAGCAAATGTATTCCGACAAATAGATAGAAAAGAGATATTAGATAAAAGAGGGCAGTAAGATAAAAATGCTCCAGATAATTAAAACAACTAAAACGGTGGAAACCATCGCAATTTAGTCCAAAATTGAGGCATAATATTGCTGCAGTGCTAAAAAACATATTTTAAGTTAAGGCATGTTGGAAAGATCTTTATCATTTAAATAAATATTTTAGTCAGAAAGAATATCCATTACACACAAAAGAGAAAGAGATGGACAGTTACAAAAGTCCATTTTATGCAAAGCAATTTTTCCTTATAATTTCAAATATATACAAGAATTGATATAAAATGTTGTGATCAAGGTAAATAGAAGAAAAAAATAAACACTATTTTCCATTAATAACAAATTACTGAACAAGTTAAATAAAGAAAAGAAGCATTTTATTTTACGGTAACATTTCTGAGTGAATTAAATTATTAATATTTCTTTTGATGAATACGATGAAGAGTAAACAAGACAGCAAAAATATAAAATTCTGTCGAATAACTTAATCCAACAAAGTGCAGTAAATATATAAAAAACATATTTTTAAAAACCTAAAGCACTGAAGAAGAGCTAGAAACTGTTAAATTCAGTGACGTCAGAAATATGTGATTAAAAACCAGCATGTATAAAAGTATAAAAATATTATTAGAAAATCTTGAAGAAAATGTTATTTTTGTTTTTAATAAAAATCTTTGAAATTTTATCATATTTTCACACGTCATATTAAAAGGAGATTTGTCAACTGGAATATATAAAGCTGTCGTGTTGGATACACAAAATGCCATCTCGTCATTTCTAAAACATTTATTTTTACTTTTTAATCTCAGAATAAGAAAATAAATATTTTTTTTTTGTTTATTTTAGTTAGAAGTTTACTTTTGAGAAATTTTATATTGTGATCTTCGCATATAAAATAATTATTATTGAATCTTTCTATTCTAAAATTTTCTGTGCTAAATATATTTCTGCCTGTAGAGAAATTTTCATAAATTAAATTAAATCCTAACTATAAATACTAAGAAGATAAATCGTGTAAAAAAGCATTTAAAATTTAATGCCTTTATTGCAGGTTTTGACACCATAGGCATAAGGACATATAAATATATTCAGTTTTTCAAACTATATTCGCAAATTTTGAATGCAGATTTTTTTTTTAATTATCCGACTATAGTTTGGTAATTTGTTAATTATGGCAGCGAATCCAGCAACTCAAGAATGCGAAGTTCAAGACCTGAATCACTCGAAGATTACAGCATGTAATATTGCAAACTATTGGCAATTAAATATGATCTATCCGACAAGATAGAGATTACATACAACTGCTGCTAAAAAAGAGCACATGAACATCCATAAGTTATATTCAACAAAGAGTGCCTTAACCCGCGGTCACTCGCGCCTGTTTTTGCTACCGTCGTTACTCGCGGGGTGTAGAGAACACCCCAAACTTAAAACACGTGTATTTAATTATGAAAATAAAATTAAGTCATTATGATACATATTTATAAAGTACAAGATGTTTTATTGTATTATACAAATAAAATTATTAAATTTTTTGCATATAAATGAGACTAACACATTAATTTAAACTAAACATACAAAATTTTCATTTTAAAACACATAATTTTACATTTTTTCATAAACTAGTATAAAACGTATATACCTGTAATAAATATACTTTATAATTAATGAGATAATGATAGTAGAAAGTAGAAAAATAATATTTTAATCATTTTCCAAACATTCAGAGCAGACTGTATACAAATGCTCAACTTTTCGCGAGAGTTCTCAGCCCCCCAGATAAACTTTTGAAGGTCATTACATTCCAATCTTTCGAGAAAGAGGGATTGCGTTAAGCCTGAAGGTTCAATGACATAAAATGTGCAGCTACAGAAAAAATCGTGGTTCTGCACATTCTTTTTAGAATCCTGGGAGGATTTTCTTGTTGCTGGGGTGTACAGAACACCCCGCGCGAGTGATCGCGGGTTAATAGTATCAAACAATCAGCACTTCAGAGATTGCATTCCCTCAATTCTCTACTTCCTCTCTCATTTTATTCCTCTCAGGTGGCTCATCTTCTTTAGGTGAGTATGGGTGTCACAATCCCTAGTGATTTTTTCCTTTTCCCTAGGTGTTTACTGTCTTTGGTAAACACGGGTGTCACGACCCCAGGATACCCTAGTGATCCTTCTCTATTTTCAACCCTCCTTCTTGTCTTTCAATATATCCTCTCTTTCTTTTCCCTTCTAGATCACTGATACGTAGATTGTAATTACACATTGATAACATTTATCAATTTATGTATTTAGATTAATTAACTTATATATATATTAATATCAAATTTTGGAGTTTCATTTTGTATTTTGTTAAATTTGTTTCTTTTTTTACTTAACTTTTTGTTATGATTTCACTTTTTTGTACTGCTTCTTTGTTTCTCTACTAACACTGTTGAATTCCCAACCCGTATGTTTGCCATGTGTGTGGTGTCCCGAAAGGAAAAAATTGGTGTCCTTGTGGATACCTTTAGCCCAATCTTCACTGTAATCGGGAGGAAGGAGTGAGCCCGCTCCTGCCAATCGACTGGTGATAAGTTTATTCGGAGACATTGCTGTAGGGTTAGTGCTGCAAACAAAGGATGGTCGGTTTACCCGTTGTATTCTCGCCCTGATGCTGTAGCACTATATTCTGGGTGTACTCCACGTAAGCGCCGTGCCTGAATTTTCACAGACGACCGGCACACTGCCTCCCTTGTTGGACTCCGTGGTGGGTGGAAGCACGCCAGGACGAAGTTGTAGACTCGCTTATGGATTCAATACAGCTGTGCCCGGGTAAAGGCCTTGTATTTCCCACTGTTAACGTTGACAGTATTGCTTCACATTCCCTGATTTTAATTTTGTCATTACCCAACAACGAAATGCCGCAGAAGTCTCTCTTTGCCATACTGTGACATAGCCATCCTGTGATGACTATGTCGTTCCGGTTCCGCGTAAGCTAGAGGTGTGGGATTATCAAAATGATGAGACATAGTAGTTCTTAATACAACTTTTATTAAGAATAACTTATATTACTTAATTATAATTTGACAACTTTATTTAAAGTTAGAGTTAACACCCAATTAAACCTTGTATTTAAGTCAGATCACGCAACTAGATCCTTTAGTCTTAATTATGATAAATAATCCGATTCAACTAACTACCTATATCAAATATTACCTTTTTAGATCCCCTTCCTTCACCTAAAGAGAGATATCTATAAATTCACTTTATATACGACGATTCCAACTTCTTTATATAGGACTTCTATTCCTTCCAAAACTATCGGACTGCTAACTCTTGATCTGCAAGATTCCACACTAAGCTATCTCTAAGCTTGCCGCGCTATATCTTATACTCAAAGCTTCTATCCTTTTAAAGTATATCTCATTTACATATTTGATCCGTTTCTCTTCTTGGTATTGGGTTGGAAAAGTTTTGCCATTAATCGTGGCCGTCAAAGAACATAGGAGTTATGTTAGCAGAAGGACGCGAGAGACGTCACAATACAAAATGCTCTTAAAGGAATCGGTGGAGACCCGAAATCAGTGCGAAAATTACGTTCCGGTGATTTATTGATTGAAACGACATCTGCTGTACAATCAAAATATTTTTTGTTGGCGAAAACATTTTTAGACTCCATATTAATAGTTACTCCTCAAAAATATTTGAATTCTAGTCGAGGTGTTATATCTGAGCCAGATCTTTTGTGCGCTTCAGAAACGGAAATTCTTGAAGGACTTTCTGACTAAGGTTTTACCCAGGTTAGAAGAATTGTAATAAAAAAATACTCTACACGTTTACCTACTAAGCATATAATTTTAACCTTCAATAGTCCTAAATTACCTGCTACTATTAAAACCGAATATTAGAACTGCAAAATACAACCATATGTTCCGAATCCTCTGCGCTGCTTCAAGGTCAGAGGTTCAGACATTCTCTGACGTGCTCTAGATGAGCATCTGTTGGGCATTCTTCCACAGATTGCAGTCTAGAGCCAAAGTGTGTTGATTGTTCACAACCCCATCTATCTGATTAAAAATTATGCAGCAAATGGACTATAGAAAAACAAACTCAAGGAATAAAAATTAACAAAAATATGTCCTATTAGAAGCACGTAAATTAATAATTCATCAGACCTCCCAAACATATACTCAGACTGATAAACCTTTAATTATATCCAAAACTACTCAAACAGATCCAATTACAACTAATGTAATCTTCCCGCCTTTTGAATGCTGAAACCATTATCTTCTGCAAATAATATGCCAAGTACCTCGTATTCAAAAAGTCTGCTGTTTCCACATCATCTTCATCAACTGAAGCTCACCTACTTCCATTCGTATCTTCAATAAAACTAGCCATACAAAATGAATCTCAGTCACCTGAATCCATTTCTACTACTACTACTACCCCTGACAGTAGTCAAAATACCTCTGCCTCATATTTATCAAGTGAAACATGCCCATTTCCTGCAACCTCTGATAAATTTGTCATACTATCAAGTTAACTTCAGCCATCTATTCCCTTACTGGAGACTGCGGCTACCACATCCACTAGTCAACCTTCTGTTCCCTCTAAAATTCCAAAAAGTTTAAAGCGAAATTCTAAGAATATTAGAAAATGCACATAAGAACGAAACTCAAAATTGAAATAAAAATAACCCCACATAAGCCTAAGAAAGGCTATGTTCATTCTATATCAGAAGACGAGGATATGATTGTGTACGATGCGGATGAGGATGAGAAACTAGTAAATCATAATATGAATACTGTTTTCTCTCATTTTATGACACAAACCAAACATAAAAAAAAAAATAAATAAAAAAAAAATAATAAATATAAAAAATTTTAAAAAAATGAAAATAAAACTTTTTGTGTGTGACAAAGAAATTTAAGGACATCAAAGGCCGTTCGGTGTCATGTTTCGTATCAAAACCATTGTTCTAAATTTCCCCTTTTTAGCATTTTAACATAGTGTAACAATTATAAAAGATTTTGATACTACTTTTATGAATTTGAGTTCTTAAATATACCTTATTCATATCATTAATTCATACTTTTAATTGAGTTTTTAAAAATTTTTGCGGAAGTTTAAGCTAATGTTTGGCGCAGTATAGCCGAAACAGTCTCTTGCGCCACTAAACCCCATAATCACTCACTCTCATTTCATTATTTATAAGTCAGGGTTCCTCATTTTAACCGTTTGTTTGCTATTGAATTCCAATAAATATTTAAACGAAAGCTCGAAATTTTTCTTGTTATACGAATGAGCGTTGTATTGTTTCTTTTGCCACCTGATCTGGTGTTCGTCAGATCCATCCCACGACATTAATCATGGCAATAGGCTAGATGTACTTCTGTCGTTGGCCTTAGCCTTGAGCATCATATAGGTAACAGTGCGATTGAGCTCGGTTTCACCCAATTTAGAGGGAGAAAATCTTAGGGATGGTCATGGGCCTCCCACCTCTCTTCCCCGTCCACCAATCTCACGAGAGGGCTTGCGGCTTTACGGCTATTTAGAGTACCCCTCTGCCGCAAAGGCAGTATACATTTACAAACATCCGTGAATTCTCCGGGATTCGAACTCAAGCTCTAAAGCACCGCAGTCAGAGTCGCTAATCACTATATTTGATGGGCGACACGCGAAAGAACGAGATGAGGAAAATGACACATGCGCTTGCTCTTACAAAACATGTTCTCAGTACACACCCTGCTCGCATGTGTGCGCTTACGTAACCAACCCTAAATAATAGCATCTTTGGAAGCAAATGGTTTGCCTTTTGTTTGGTACGTTTGAAGAAATTTGACTAAACATGCAAGTTTTCATAATTTCGGGCACCAATGTATAATTTAACCATTTAAAAAAGGAAATAATAAGTATCAGGAATATATATATATATATATATTTAACTATATTGATACAATATTTAATGTTATAAAGTTATATTTTCCATTTTTATAATTGATTCTATTTATTTTTCTCCTGGAAGTTACATATTTGTTGTTTAAATCATGTAAAATTAAGTAAAATTCTAATGAAATATAACCTGTTTCATCTTTTCCTTAAGTATATCACTAAACGGTTAATTGACACTAATATAATGTATGGTTTTTTAGTTGATGTAAAAGTAAAAAGGAGGAGGAGGTGGAATACCTGTTTCACAACTTAATATAATATAATGTAAGAGATTTGGTTTATTTTTATTCTTCGAGAACGTTTTAAAAGCTGCAGTTTAATTTCACATCTATTTTATAATTATTATAAGAATGACGAAGGGGAATATTCAACAGATTTTGTTTTATGAGCTCAACAAAATCAACAATGCAAAAATAAATATGAGTATTAATGCAATATATGAGGAATAGACAATAAGTAAAAGTCAAAATCATTGATGGTTCCGAAAATTCCCGCACTTGAAACTACAGCTTAAAAGTCGAGACATTTCTTTGAAAATTCTTAGAGCTCTACGAGAATGTCTCGTAGTTCTTGTAAAACTAATTCTCGTCGTAGTCGTTGAGGTTTAAAGTATAGGATGTTCATTTTTTTAAAACCCCACACACTTTCATCGGCATATACGTCTCATCAGAAAAATCTACGAATTGGTTCAACATGCACCGCACATGAATAAACCAGTTTAACATGACTATATGAAATATTGAAATAATTTAGAATAGAGGCGGACAAACTTTTCCAGGGTATGGGATACTTCTAATTATTCCATGGTGTTGCGGTCCACCCAGTGGCGTAGTAGTGGTAAGGTAAGAAAAAGGGTCTATAATATTTTTATTATAACTTAATAATAAATACGGAATATGTACTTACCCACATTACTTCAAGGAAATAAACTTACACTTTTAAGCAAACTGCAAGATACAAAGATAATAACTGCCACACACACAAATACAATAACATTAAGGCGAGTAGGAAACCTCTACACCAACAATGTTAAATTGGCTGTTTTTGATGTACATTTTATCAAAATCTGTTATATGAACATGTTTGAAATTTTTCATACAAATAAAGAACACCTTTCTCAGTATACTGAAATGAGCTTTTAGCTAATTTTGAATTTTTTCATAATTTATAAACTATTTTATCGAACATTGTAAAATTTGACTCATTTTTTTACATACAAAAATATGTAAAAAATAAATTGTGGAGGTTTTTACAAAAAGCTCATTTCAGTATATAATAGCCCGTTATAAATATATCATAAAAATGCATATACCTGTGAACAGCAGTTTCTCAGAAAAGGTACATCGAACATCAAAATTTACATTTTGAGATAAACTGATTTTAATGTATGCAGTGAGACTTCTAATCGGCTAGGTAATAAAAAAATAAAAGGCTCGCTTTACAATAAAAGATACATGTTTTGGCTTTTTCCAGGCGTTCAATTTTTAAGCAAAAACGAAGTACTTTGTTTATGCATTTTCTCCTTTCAAATAGGCTTGGCTGAGTTTCAACGATTATTGAAAAATAGGTTTTAAGGGCTTCTAATTACCCTAGAGGTTAAAGCAAGGTATTTTTAGAAAGGTTAACGCTGTTCAATATTAAAATGTAAACATCTGAAATTGTCAAAAAAATAAGATTTTATAGCTTCCCAAATGATTTTTTTTTCCAAATAATTCAAAATACATTGAAAAATAAACATTTTCGTCTTATGTTAATACTCTTTGCTATAATGAGAGAAGACTTACTCTGCATCTACTGTCAGCCAATCTTGAATATCTTGGTAAAGAATTACTAACTGCTAATATTTAAGCGGTCACTACTAAATGTCTTGTCGATACATCGGTCTCGATCGCGATCAACTTAATGCCTACTCCTTTAGTGAAATCTATTATTTTATTCAATAAATTAAAAATAAATAATTCACAAGTAGAATTTTAAAATTGTTTCTTAATTTTTTTTAAAATAGTTTGATGCATTTGAAAAGATAAGAGATAAAAGTTCATGCTGGTACTGTAATGCCTTTACAACTTCTTTTCTTTTTTCATGTTAAAATTAATTTCAGTTTAATCCAATAGTACAGGATATAATCCTTGAATACACATAAACAATGTATCTGACTCTCTAGTAAATATTTCCCTAGACGCACAAATATAAATATTTTTTTTGATAGAAAGTTTTTAGCTTAAAATTTCGTAATCTTCGTTTCCTACGCAGGCGGAAAAAATGAAGAATTTTTCCATTAATTAACCAGTGAAATGAAAAAAAAATGTGATAATAAAATTTACGTGCAAAGATATGAAGCGGGGAGGGGTGAAGATACGGTACCGTGAAAAAGCTTATTACGAACTACAAAAATCTGTGTTATTAACAAAGCTAATGCCTCTACACGAAGTCGAATTAATACGATAATGAAAAGAGATATAAAATCCAAGCCCATGAAAAATTGCAGAGACAGAAGAAATAATTTACATGCTGAAAAAAAGTGACTGAAAAAATGGAAGAGCTTCGGAGGAAAAAAAAATCTTAATTATGAAAAAAAAAATGAAAAAGTGGACAGTGTTAAATAATGTAGCTGAAGTAAAAAAAAAAATACATTACTGAAGCACTTTTAGTTAAAGAACTGATTGGGGAAATTAACGTAAAAGGGGGATGGGAAAAAAGAACTGGCCATAATTTGTAAGTCTTCGGAGTTAAAAACTAAGAAAATGGCTATTGAGTGGAAAGAAATGGCAAAAGTAACAATAAAATAACAGACGATGGAGTTAATTTTCTTCTTTTTTATGTATAACCCTAGATAACTAAAAGTTAAATGGTATTGTAAACATAAGTTAAATACCAAACTGTAGCCTTAGTAATTAGTAAAATAGGAAATGAAAACTTATGAATGCTTGTTTGATTTATTTGTTTTTGAAAAAATGTTAAAAAAAAAAAAAATCGTTATTTTATTCCCTTAGTTAAATTCTTTACGAATGCATCTGTAAACAATTGAAATATGAACATTTTTGAGTAAATTTACTCAAAAAACCATTAAAACTATGTAATAAGAGTTCCAGTATGGTTTGTAGCCCCGTGTTATATTTTCAATCCCGGAATTTCGCGATTACGTCATACAAATCCCGGTATTATTCATGGGATTAGGATTTAACTATTTATGGAAAGTACCTAGACATTAGCGTGTAGTTGAAATTATATAACAAAAATGAAAACAGAATTAAAAATATTTCGTTTAATATTTTATTTCTTGAAAAAGAAAAAAGAAGAATAAAAAAAAAAAAAAACGTAACTCATAAAAAACAAATAAAAAATAGTACATGAGGAAATTTTAAAAAACAGAGGGTGTTGCTGTGTCATGGACACAGCCTAATCTAAGTGACACTAAATATCATAAATATTATCAATTTATATGCTTTTACAAATCACGGTTCCAAACGTAATCGGATACCTTAATAATTAATTAAGTCAATTCCACGAAAAACATTTTTTTTACACGTACACTGTAATTCTCACATCACAAAAATATTCTATATTTCCCATTTATCGAACTTTTGCTAAAAGTTTCGGTGTTATGATCAATGTCTGTTAAAATGTTACATATTATAGCCCTTTCTACTCAGCACATTTCAAAGATACGTGCACTAATCTATGAAACAAATGTTTTTTTCAAAAAATTACAGCAAATTTATTATAATCATAAATGATAATTAAATAAAATGGCAAGGAATATAAATTACAACACATATCGACATATTTAGATGATTCAAATTATCTTATTATGCATTTCAAATATTAAAAACTGTATCCCATTATCTCTATAAGTCAATTCAAGAAATATTCAGACATGTAATTAACGATTTCTTTAAGTGGCGACATAAGAATAAAATGAATTTGAGATATATACTTTTATTTTTTAAAATAAGAATTAATATGTGACAATTTTCTTTGAAGACTAATGCAGAGCAAATTTTGCGCAAATTAATCGTTTGCTTATAAGAATTTAATATATGACAAAATTAGTGTTTCTTTCGAATATCTCTGAAAATGTGATCGGACATAAGGAAATTAAAAGCATAAGTTATTCTGCAAATGTTTCTTTAGTACATTTTTAAAAAATGTAAATGAATAATGAACTTATGACGATATCAAATTATTATTCATTAAATTAATTAACAGTAGTTCAAATAGTTGTATTACAACACAATGAAACAATTTTTTTTTTACCGAACAATAAAAATTACAAAAATGAAGGTTTTTGACTACTTGCGATAACTTGTGTGTGTGTGTGTGTTTTTTTTTTTTAAAGGGAGATATGGAGAATTTTGTAGTTTTTAGATTTGTTTAGAGCATTTTAAGAAAAAAAAGGCTAAAATTGAGAAGAGAAAAATAAATTATTACTACTAAAATAGGAAAAAATGGGTAAAAATTAACAGAGCTCTCTGACAAATTTGGTCCTTTGTAAAAATAGTAAATGAAGAAATTCTCAAGTTTTCAAGTTTGACATTACTTTAATATTCCTTTTTGAAATGACCTTCAGGATAAGAGATTTTTCATTTTTACAAAAACTAGCGCACTTTATCTGAGTGCTATTATATGAAACTGCTTAAAAAACAGTGATTATATTCACATAAAGAACTGTAAATATTGTAATAAAACACTGATTGATAAACCTGAATGTTTAAGCACTTCTACTGTTATACAGAACATACATAAAAAATTTCAGAAAATTATTTTAAAAACCTTTGGAGCAATCGCTGTCACCGTTTGATCTATTTGAAAAAAAAAACACATTTCGAGTAAAACGCATTTTGAAGTTTGACATCTTAGGTAAAGTTATCTATCATCTGCCTTTGCTAGAACACATGTATGTTTTGTTCTGGCGAATGGAAAATAAAAAAAAAAATTGGTATTTTTTATAAAGGTATTAAGATGGCTTATAAAATAAAGTCATAAAAAATTGTCAATTTAAAAAAAAAATCATGATTTTAGGGTAGTTGGATACTTTAAGAAGGTATAATTTCTTAAGTGTCCGTTTAATTTCGAACAAATAAAAATTCATCATACAAAAGAAACATATTTTTTAAAATTTAAACTAGACAAATAAACAGCCAGTGACTTCGTCTTACAAAATGCCCTTGTCCCAGTTTTCTTTTAAAACAAATATTCGCTATTTCTGAAGAAAGAAATCCAAGCAAACATAATAATTTTAAATATTCTAGGTGGCAGAGCACTGCTTTATTATTAACTTTTATTTTAAAATTATCCAATTGTTTCGAGTAAAGTTTGTATTCACTAGAAAAGTTTGAGGACTTTAAGGACTTAACCTCGAAAAATTTTAATAATTATCGAAGACGAGAGTTTGTGAACAACTCTTTTCCGTGAAAGTTTTCACTGCTTTATTCCTATTTATAGAAACAACAAATTCTTCTTGACTCGATATTCGAAACTTATTCGATGTCTTTGTTTCCTAAAAATTGTAATAAACGTACATAATATTTAAATTTCAATAAGAATTCTTTTTCTCTTCATGAAAACTCATGCATAAATTAAGATGTTAGTCGTATTCTTTTTTCTTAATGTTATTAACTACTAACTAATTTCTTAACTATTGTAGAGTTGAATAATTATATTTCCAATGAACAATATAGCGTTCTACATTTTACAATGCATTTATTTTGAATGTTATGCGTAAGTATAATTGCTAGAATTGAATTTTCACGTAAAAGTAAAGATTGAAATTTATCTCCCCTTTAATTTTGGAATATTCGTTCGTGTAAGTATTTCAGTGCTTCTCAAATTTCCAATACTTGCAACCCAATATTCAATCAAAATTTTCATCGCGCCCCCTCCATAATATAATAATGTATTCAATTCTATAGTATGATACTTTGATGCTAAAGCTACATTACGACTTTAAACTCTTCGCCACCGGCGTATATAAACGTTTCGCTCAGCCAGTGCATAAATTGCCCCGTTAGTATATATACTTCCTTCCGAAATGCATTCACTCCTATTCATAAAACTATTCCGAAGGATTTGGAATGCAATAAAATGGCCTTAACAGTGTTTGAGAAGGATTTACTTATTTCAGAAGTTTTTCTCTCTCTCTCTTTCTTATTTCCTTCCCTCCCTCCCCTAATACACCACATACGCGTGTATACGTGTAAAAACAGGGGGCATTGGGGACAAACTAGAGAGGAAAATATTGCGAATGCCATGCAAAAATACCTTCAAGAGAATAAGATGGATTTAAATAAAATCGTTTCAATAACAACTGATGGAGCCAGAAGTATGACGGGAAAAAATAAAGCGGTAACAACGATTCTTCAGAGCAAAATAAACCACGAAATTCTTATGTTTCACTACATAATACACCAAAAAGCGCTTTTTGCCCAAACATTTCCGGCCGAAATAGTTGAGGTCATGAATTTGGTATATAATCACACACACACACAAGATTGTTAACAGCATCTTGTCAAAAGCACTCTACCATTGTCAGTTTAAGGAATTCTTAAGCGAAATAGAGACTCAGTATTCCGACTTCTTTCTTCACAATAAAATGCGATGGCTTTCCAAAGGTAAGGTGTTGAAACGTTTTGCGTTGTGCTTGAATGAAATAAATACATTCCTCAATATGAAAAAAGCATAATCATCCTGAATTAGAGAACGAAAAATGGTTGCAAAAATTTTACTTTATGGTGGATATCACAGCGAAATTAAATGAGCTGAATCCAAAACTGCAAGGAAAGAGAAACACAGTCTATGTTTTGGTAGAATAATTAGTTTGTTTCGAAGAAAAATTAATTATTTTTGCAGAATATATTCAGAGCGGTAAATTATTTCATTTTCAATTTCTAAAGCAATATTGCGATAAAATCAGTGCAACTATTGGCATGAATTACTTCAGCACAGTTATAAAAAAAATTAAAGATGAATTTGCTGACAGATTTGAGCAATTCAAAACCAACAAAACCACTCTAGAATTCATAGTAAATCCTCTCAACACAAATAGTAACGAAATCCACTTTGAGCCATTTGGAATTGATACTGGATCTCTATAAATGCAATTGATCGATTTAAAAAGTAATGCTTTGTGGAGTGGAAAATTTACAGAGTTGAAAAGTAAGTTGGAAGAGTTGGAAGTACAGAAAGGTATGTTCTTAACGCAACAAAAGTTGACAGCTTTAAAAGAAATACCGCGGGTTGAGGCACTTATATTAGAAGCATGGAATAGTCTTCCAGATTGCTACATTGAGGTGAAGAAGTTGGCATTTGGAGTGCTGACTATCTTCGGATCGACATATTCGTGCGAGCAAGCGTTCTCTTGCGTGAATATAATTAAAAGTAAAGTAAGAAGCACGCTAACAAATAAAAATTTAGAGTCGTGTTTGAAATTTAAAGCAACAAGCTATGAGCCAAATTTATCCAAACTTTCTAAAACCATTCAAAGCCAACGCTCCCTTTGAATTTGTTTGCTCAAATGTGTATGTTATAATTATTTTATTTATTATTTAGTACAAGTTACATTGTTTAGTAAAGTTAAATTTTCTACTTGAATAGCCATGTAAAGCCATCGTTCCCATTGAATTTGTTTGCTCAATTATTTGTTATTGAAGTAAGTGTAGTAATTGAAGTAGTGATGTAAATAAATGTTTAATTGTTTTAATATTTTACTTAAATGATAAGTAATTATCTATTAATGCCATATGTATACATATTATCTAATTTGTTGTGAAAAATACTACTTATATATGAATAAATAAAATGTTTTTTTATGGAAAAACACTTTATTTATGCAAGTACTGTTTATTGTTGGCAATAAAAAAATTTGTGGCTCTTTGAAATTTTTTAACGCTTTGAAATTTTGTAAATTGTAATTTTTGGCTCTTCCAACTCAAAAGGTTGCCGACCCCTGGTGTATTTCCTTCTGCCAGTCCGTAAATCAGGTGTACATTTGCTAGTTCAGTGTTCGTAAAACTTTCCTTACTCCTTTGCGGGTGATGACAGATCAAATGACTGCGGTAATGCAGTTCTGTTTACTTCAATGTTCTAGTGAACAACGCCGAAAGTATGCGTTTCTGACCATGAGTTGCTAGGCACATCTGGTGATGTGCCTTAACTCCCCTTAAAATTGTCACAATAATCCTTAGACACATCCTGTATAAGTTGATACATTTCTGAACTATTCTTAAACCCCCCGGAGGGGGGGGAGGATATCGACTTATATTCGAATCTGCTAATCTCAGAAAAAAATATAGCTTAGAGAAAGTGGCTTCGCATAACATTTCCCGTTTATAATGCGAAGGCAATTTTAACATTTTATCTTTTTTTTAAAAATTTTATTCGAAAAGAAAATAAAGTCATAAATTTTTTAAAGAGTCAGAATCCGTTTTTCCGAAAAGTTCGTAAAATTCATTTTTTCCCTATTGGATATCTGAATGCTTATGATTCTGATCTGGAGAGTTTTCCCTCCAGGGCGTGAAACATAGATCGACGATCACATGTTATTTTTTAATTTTTTTTTTGTTTTAGCCCCTCCCTTTACTTAAAATGTGCTTTCATTCACTCTTCATTCACTCTTCATTTGGTTTAACGTTTACAGAGAAAATTCAAGCAAAAATTTTTCACAAAACTATCCCTTGCAGTGTGAAATTAGATGTATACAAATCTGACTTTCCCTCATTTTCAAAACAATGAATGGTGCAGAAAGTGAGACTAGCAGAAATAGTGCACAACAAATGTTTAGAAAAAAATATGTTCCATTTTCCAGAAATCAGACTATCATCGTTGACTTTTAGTGTGATATTTTACTTTAATTTTAATTGAAAACACACTGCACATTTTATCCAATGACAACATTTTCCCATCACAACATATTTGAAAATTATAGAAATTATCTTTTTCCAATGGGAGTTGTATATGGATTTCAAATTGTGCGTAAATTTGGGAAAACTTTCAGCGTATATGTGAAAGTATGCAATAGTAATTTGGACTTTAAAATTATTTTTCAAATATAATTAAATTCCTGTCTCTAAACATTAATTTTTCAATGAATTTGTTTTAAACTAAATGAATTTTTTTCGAATTGCTTAAGCTAAGAAAAATTGTTAATGTTCAATCACATATAGACAACCCTATTTTGTAATTCAGCAAAATATAGCTATTATCAATTGGAGAATTCACAATGAACCATTGGAATTATTATTCTGAACATGATTATGAAAAATGTAAGATAATATGTTCAATCTCTGAAAAACTTACATTTGATTTTAAAGGGTTTTAAGGTAATTCATATGTTTTCTTCTATATTTAAAAAAAATAAAATCAATGCACTTTAAGTGCCTTACATCTTAATTTGTTTTAATGAAAATCATTTGCTGAATAACATATATAACACATCATGCTTTGTGTCATTTTTATTGCACGTATGATCAACATATTTGGTTTGTTTCTTGATTTTGTGGATACTTCGCTTTAATTTACAGGAGATTTTTTTTACTTCTTTCAAACGATTATATTCAAATTCCAGGGAATCATGTAGAACCTCCTAAAATGTGTTTGTAATCATGAAAATTGAAATTATTTTAAAGAGCAGAGCTTTCCTAAAAATAGTTTAAGGTATCACAATGATTTTCCCTAAAATCATGGTTTTTTAAAAAAACTGACTTTTTTATGATTTTATTTTATAGGTCATCTTATTAGCTTTATAAAAATACCAAGTGTTTTTTTTTCATTAACTAGAACAAAGACTGCAGGTGTTTTAGTAAAAGCAAATGCCATAACTTTACATAAAATGTCCAACTTTCAAATACGTTTTAATCGAAGAAAAGTTGAAACCTTCAAACGAAGACAGATATTGCTCAAAAAGTTTTTAAAATAATTTTCTGAAATTTTGTGTGTATATTCTGTATAACAATAGAAGTGTTTTAACCTTCAGATTTATCAGTCACTTATTTATTACAAAATTTACAGTTCTTTATGTGAATATAATCAGTTTTTTTTAAAGCAATTTCATATAATAACTAAGAAAAAGGGCTCTAGTTCTTGTAAAAATTAAAATATCTCTTATTCTGAATATCATTTCAAAAAGGAATAGCCAAGTAATACATCAAAATTGAAAAAAATGGGAATTAGTTCATTTACTATTTGTACAGAGCGGGCCCCGCTTATGTAATTTTTTGTCAATTTTTACCCATTTTTCCCTATTTTAGTAGTTATAATTTAATTTTCTCTTCTTATTTTTAGCCTTTTTTTTTCTTAAAATTTTCTAAATAAATCTAAAAACTACAAAAAACCTCCATATCTCCATTTTTTTTTTAAGTTGCAAGTAATCGGAAATGAGAGAATAAATCATTTTATACTGGAATCAAAGGATTTCAAAAATATATTTATTGATCGATTTTCTCAAATCTGAGTTACCATAACTTAAATCATTAAATTTAATATGCTTAAAAAGCTAAAACAAAAAGAAAGAAAGGCTTACTTCATGCTCTTTGTTGTACGTTTTGCTTGCGAATATTTTTGAGACTAATTTAAGAAAAATCAGCATTTTTTCAAAGGAAAAACCGGGGTGAGCTTACCCTCTCTAATAATTTATTACAGTATTTTATACTTTTTGAAAGAAGGAAAAGAAAGACTAATTTCAAAAGAAAGGGGAAAAAAATTGACGAAGAAATCGTATAAAAGAGCAATTATAATTATTTTCGATCTTTTAAAATTTGTTCCTTTCAAAAGAGCTTACGAATATATTTTTTCCCATTTGAGTTATAAAAAAAACATTCATTATTTTCTTTTGAATAGTTTTATTAAATTAAGCTTACACAGCTTACACAAAAAGTTACATTCTAACTTTTTTTTTTTTTTTTTACTTTTTGAAGCTATACCTCAAAGGTCTTTAAAATTTTTGAAAGCATTGCGACTACTAATCACCGATATTTTAAGAATTTCTTTCTTTTCTCGTAATACGTCCTTTTACTTTTGTTTAACTACCTTCATTTCAGATTATTTTATTCGAGAAAAATTAATAACTTTGATGAAATGTCTCGGTAGGAAAAAAGTCAACCATTTAAAAAATTTTCCAGGCAACAATAATACACAGATTTTTTTTTCTTAATATTTCTACATTTATGACATTTTTTAAATGTAAGAAATCTAGGTCTTTCTATTTTTTTTTCTTTTGAAAATCTTGTACTGAAGAAGCATTTTTTTCACTTTAAGGTATCCGACTACGTTCGGAACCGTGATTTTGCACAAGCGTATAAATGGATAATATTTATGATGTTTAGTGTCATTTAGATTAGAAAATGTATATAAAATTGTTTTAGGAATACTATTACAATAAAAAGTTATTTAAGTACAATAATTTGACAAAAAATGAACATAAAATGACCCATTTTCAAAATATTCTCCTTTTGTGAAAAATGCTTCTATTATAATAATATTTTGCCTGTCTATAGCTCAGACCTCTGTACAAAGGCTCAACTAGAATTTTTGAAATATATAACTTAAAAGAGGGTTTATCCATATTTTGCGACAGCAGAGGGGAGCAATTTTAAGAAAAAAAGCGCTAATTATTTCAATTGTTGGTAACTGTGAAAATAATGTGAATTTTTCAAAACTCCTAGTTCAGACTCTTTGGAGACGTTTTTACTTTATATCAGTGAAATACTTTTATTTTAGAAGCATTTTTTATAAAGGGAGAACGTTTTGAAAAAAGATTATTCTAAGTTAATTTTTTGCCAAAATATTGTATTTAAATAATTTTTTTTTTGTCAAAATATCCTTAAAACAATTTTATACATGTATTCTAATCCAAGTGACACTAAATACCATGAAAATTATCCATTTATGCGCTTTTTTAAAATCACGGTTCCAAGAATGTAGTCGGATACTTTAAACAGTTAGAAACAAGTTCTGATATCCTCAATGCTGACGCATAATTTTTTTGAAAAAAAAAATGTCTCACAACAAAGAAAGAAGACGCGCACAATATGTGTGAATACTGTAAAACAAAATTATAATACGTCACAGAAAAACTGTTCAAACATTTTTATTTTTTTTTTAATGCTACCTTTGGCGACTAAATGAATAGTTAGCATGCAATTTTTTGCGCTGATGTACTGCTATCAAATGGTAAAAATTACATTTAATAAAACACACAACGACTCAAACATTACATTTTCATTTAAAGTTTTCAGTAAAACTGTAGTATTACTTAAATTTATTTTGACAAAACTAAAGTTCTTGTGATTTTTAAGTAAACCTCCACACGTTTGCGATATTTCTATTATTTACTTTTTAATATAGCAGTCCATTCTTCCTTTTATTTAAAAGCTTGAATAAAAATGTTTATAAGATATATTTTTTTTTATTTTGATACATTATGCGTGAGAACAATCACTATGAAGTTATAATACGTAAATCCTTATCAAAAAGAAAAGAAAATGCGAAGATTTTAACAATAATAACATGTACTTAATATCAAGGTTTTTTTTAATTTTTTTTTTTTATTTTACATGCAAATAAAATAAATAATAGAATAAAAATAGGAGTAAATGTAATAACACGAACAAGTAATAAATTAAAATTTGGACGAAAGAAGTATACAAAACATAAAAATATATAAAGAAATGTAATATTTATCTTTCTAAATTGGAATTCATCCAGTTTAACTAAGGGGAATTAATATGTACAGTTAATTGAGAAGCCCATTTAAATCCTCAGTTCAGTGTTTCTAAAACTTTCAATATTTGCGAACCAATATTCAATAATCATTTTCATCGCGCCCCCCTCCATACAATAACAATGTATTGGATTCAATAATGCAATACTTTGACACTAAAGATACAATACGAATTTAATCTCTTATGTGCTAACGACGTATATAAACGTCTCTCTCAGCCAAAGCATTAATTTTCTGGACGTATATATACGTCTTTCCGAAGTATGACCTTTTCTGTGCACTGCTATTCATAAAATTATTCCAAAGGCTTTGGGATACAATAAAAGGACCTTGACAGAGTTTGCGAAGGATTAACTTATTTCAGAGGATTTGCTTATTTATTCGTCTTCTCTTCCCCCTTCCCAAAAAAAAACATCAAATTACGCGCTTCTACGTGGTACACGGTGGCATAGGGGAGCAAATCGCGTAACTTTTAATCGGCAGTTAAGGAATTAATTATAAATCATACAACTATTTAAAATAAGTGCTAATACAAGCCCATGGGGTAACTGGTAATTATCAAACTTGTTATTGTTAAATTAATAATAAAATACATTGTACAGTATTGATATATTTATAAGTGTATTATATCCATGTAAATGTGTATTTTATATTTCATTATATCAGAAATCATTTTGTTTATTTACTTTCAGTAAATCAATAATTTTTTGAATAATCTTTTGTTTTCGACTTTTTAATAGGCTCGCGCCCGCCCCTTACAAGGGGGCCGCGCCCTACACTTTGAGAAACGCTACCTTTTTTATATGTAATAATGTTTAAAATCAATAGATACATAAAATTCCCAGACATTTCTTTCTGAAATTCTATTTTATTTAGAATATTTTTCGATCCCATTTTATCTCCTTTCATATTGTCTATCATTACAAGACATGCATTTTTTTTCTGTATAAACATAACTTTGAAGTACTGTTAGATTTTTTTGAAACTTTTTCACATATATTTATAAAAAATTTTTCAAAGAAACTGAACAATGCTTTCCTTCCACCTCCACTCTACACTCACCTACATCACCACACACATTTCATTTGCTAGCTATTCCTAGTCTCATTCATTCTTTAAAATTTATTCATGAAAAAAATAATTTAATTCTAATTTTTAACCAATATTATAATGAATGGGAACAAGATAAATTGACAGAGAAAAAGAAATCCAAAATAAAAGTTAAAAAAGTGCACAAAAATGTTTTAAAAAATATTTTTTTTTTCTCAAACAGGATTTTTTTTTATATAAAGTCGAATTAATAGGATAATGATAGAAGGGAAGTAAAAAGTCATAGAAAGGTTGGATTCGATTCTGTGAAAAATAACAATTCGCAAAAGGATTTTTTTGTGTTTCAGAATAAGTAATCAGAAAAAATCTTTTTTTAAGAAGGAAAGAAAAGGCCTGTGAAAACGATTAGGAATATCGGAAAAAATGTTTAAAGTTTAAAGATTTTTGAATTTTCCTTTAATATTTTATAGTATTTAAATTAAACTATTCGTTTAAGAAATATTATGCAGAGAGAAAATGTTCCCATTTTTGTGAAAACGTTTCTAAGTAAATACTAAGAGCTATTCAACAAAGAAAGCAAAAAGAGCAACGAAGTTATAGTTATAATGAACAACAACACTGATATATTTTACACAGCGCAAAAATAATGCATAGCAGTGTGAGCTACAGAAATACATAAAACAATTTTGAAAAACAAATTCAGTAATCCAAAAACAACCCAACTTTTTAATTTAAAAAAAAATTGTGTTTGTTTCAATTTTAAAAACAAAATGATTAATACAAACATTTTAAAGCAGAGAAAATCAAGTTTTGTATATGGGCAATGGTAAAAATTTAGGAAGGTGAGTTAATCCTTTAAGACAGGGTTTCTCAAACTGTGGGACGCCCAACCCTAGGGGATCATGCTAACTTTACGAAGGGGGCGCGAGCACATTTTAAAGTCGAAAATAAAAGATTATCTTAAAATTATTAATTTACTCAAAGTAAACAAAAAAATACATTCTTACAAATTACTAAAAAATAAAAATACAGGTAAACAAAGTACAGATTTTTTTACACTGATATAATAACACCTATAAATGTGTGGCGGTGTGATATCTATATGAACTAGTACCAACATCACGCTTTGACGATCGTTTTGGCGTGATTGGTTACGTACTTGCGTTCGGAACGGGAGGTACCCAGAACGAACCTTCTTCCTTCATTGGTGACCCTGGCCGTGCAAAGGAACCGCACCCTTCAAGCGCCGCAGTCGTGGCGCCATCTATCCACCGCACAAGCAACTAAGCCGTCAAACAATGACGCAATAAAACCGTCACACAAATGACGCAATCAAAGTCGTATCACACAAATGACGCAATTCTCAAAGCCGTCTCGCACAAATGACGCAACCCACCAAGTGACGCAACTGCTTACATACTCGCCACGAATATGGTATCGTTGTTAGCCTATTCGCCGAAACACTGGCGGGGAGTATGTGGCGGTGTGATATCTATATGAACTAGTACCAACATCACGCGAAGACGATCGTTCTGGCGTGATTGGTTACGTACTTGCGTACGGAGCGGAAGTTACCTAGAACGAACCTTCTTCCTTCAAATGTATCAGTAACGCACACTGTATTTGACAATTAATTTAGCAATACTAAGTTATGATGAACAAGTTTAAAATAATTATCAGTTCCCCCCCCCCCCATTGGCTTATCGTATATAAAATTATATACAAACATTAACGTTCATCTTAAGAATTTTTGTTCAGTTTATATAATTAAGTTCTTAAAACTGCCGATTAAAAGTTACGTGATTCTGTCCCCAATGCCTCCGTTGTAAACGTAAGCGCGCGTATGTGATGTATTGGTGGGGGGGATAAGGAATAAATAAAATGTGAAGGTCCTTTTCTTGCATTTTAATGCCTTCGGGATAATTTTATGGGTAGCAGTGAAGAGAAAAGGTCGTACTTCGAAAAGACGTATATATACGTCAGGGCAATTAACGCTTTGTCCGAGCGAGACATTTATATAAACCAGTGGCAATTAAGATGTTAAAGTCGTATCGTAGCTCTAGCATCAAAGTATATAATTATTATTGCATTCAATGCATTGTCATTATATGCTTGGGGGATGAAGAAAATTTTGGTAGAATATTGGGTCGGAAATATTGATAATTTGAGAAGCACTGCCTTAAGAGGTCACTTTTTTTGCCCAAATAGTTCCATAAAAGGGCACATTTTTTGTTTCATATAACTAAGCATAACATTTCACAGAATGTGAAAATAGAAGAATTTTATTTTAATTTTCAATTTTTAAGTTTTCACAAAATATTTTACTTTAAAATTGTGGAACACAAAAGCCCCTAAATGTTTGCTTTTTATAAGTACACTATCCATGCTATGAATAATGTTTCATGTATCTTAAAAAAATATCCTGTGTCCATGCCTCTTTATCAAGTAGTTAAGGATTTTGTGTGGTGCATAAATATATGCACAATATCTTTCCAATACATGTTCTTTGTCGAATATTTTCAAAAATCTACAATTCTGTCTTCAATAAAAATTCCCGCCTTCTCCACAATGAAAGTCCCGGATAAGAACTATTTCAGTACCATGTACAAACTGCATCTTTTAAAAACACGAGCATTAATGATCTCACTATAATAATTAAAAAATGTATAGAGCAAAGAAACAAGAAAATATCAATACCGGTACAGCATACGGGTAAACCAGTTGTGCCCAGCTTTTTGTAGCCCGTACGGTGTACGGGTAAGTTACTGCTTTATAGGGCTGCTTTTTAGCAACTTAGAGTTTGCGGACACGACAAGTCTCCTCCCCCCCCTTTTCATGTTAACACCATCTAGTGGCGGCTGCGGTACCAAATTGAGACACTTGAATTAATTTTAATACAAGTTTTCGTTGGATACAAAAAAAATAAACTTAAAAATAAATTGAAATGTGACATTGAGATTTCTCCTACTAAGGCCATCTTTACTCAATATTTAAGGACAGGTTTTAGACAGAAAAGGTGTTTCGACGTTTTTACTTTGTTCTTATTTATGCATCCTATAAAAAACAGCACGCACAATCTATTAAATGTCATTGTTTTTCTTTTCTTGTATAAAATAAGTCTCAATTATCATTAGCAATAGCATAAATAATACTAAATGAGTTTTCTTTTTGCAAACTTAAAAAAAATACTTCTTAATAGAATGTTTTCAATTCTTTTTATACAATTTTATACACAGGAGTATGGATCGTGACTTTGCAAATATTCATGATAATTTAGACGTTTATCTGTCTGATAATGTATTCCTAATTTACAGTCATGTCCAAAAATTAAAGTTAATGTAAGTTCAGGCAAAGAAAGAGTCAAAATCAAAACAAACTTGAGACTTATTTGTAAAGCCTTTTTATTAAAGAAAAGGTAAAAAGTAAAAAAGATGCTATATGTTTGATATCATTATAAAAATTATTCCTGGAGCAAATTATGAAAAAAAAAACTATTTACAAAATCCAATATTACATGATTGGTATGAAGGTTAATACACTGCTGGTCACCGTAAATGCAACACCCTGAAGGAAGTAAGCAAATAACATGAAATTTACAACATGCATTAGCGGAGGTGACATATGTAAATGATTAGAATTTCAGCGCAGACACACATCACGCGTGCCTGTGACGCCACCTCAAAGCGCTATTTAAGGCTTGGAGATTTCGACGATTTCAAGTTCGTCAATTGTGTTTTTCTTGTAGTTTTTTCAAAAAACTATCAGTTATGTCTCGTAGAAAACAGCAATCAGCTTTTGATCAAGTATCCGAGTTTGCAGAGGAAGGATAGTGGCCTACCGAGATTGTGGATTATCATTCAGGGAAATCCGTAGTCGTGTATGACGAAACCAAACAACTGTAATATGGATATGTGACCGTTGGATGCAGGAGGGTACGATGGACCAACGGGGTCGATCGATTCTACCTCAGTGCACCACTTCACGTGAGGAGAGACAAATTATGCGCATGGTAGTGACGGATCGCTCCGTCACATCATCAATCATAGCACAGCACATTGAGTCTGTAACGCATCATTCCGTGTCTGCGCGTAACATTCGACGCCGTTTACAGCAGAGTGGTCTGTCCGCAAGACGTCCATTGCTTGGTCTACCCTTAACGCAGAACCACAGACGTCTCCACCACCGATGGTGCGATGAAAGAAGGATGTGGGTGGCAGAATGGAATGAAGTTGTCTGTATTGACGAGTCACGCATCTGTCTGCAACACCACAATGGTCAGATTCGAGTCTGGA